>VWPU01017592.1:0-15031 GCA_013398955.1 Callaeas wilsoni
TGCCTTTTCTTCCTACAATAGTCCAATTTCTTTCTCTCTTTCTTTGTCTCGTTTGTCCTTCCTNAAATTTCTTTCTCTCTTTCTTTGCCTCGTTTGTCCTTCCTTCCTTCTTCTTCTTTCTTTATTCCTTTCTCTTCCTTCTTTAGCCTCCTCTATTTTCTCAGTTATCTCTTCTAGGTTTTTTTTCCTTTCTGTTTTACTTCCCTTTCTTCTCGTTTTCATCCTTGCCATGCCATGCCGTATCGTTTACTCCCCTTTCCTTTCGATCATTCTCTCTTCCCTGTCCCCAGTGATAGATCGTTAGTTACCTCCGACGCCGCGGTGGAGATCATGAAAGCAGGAGCAATCAGCGCTAATTACGGGACATCAGCGCCGGATGCGGTGCTCTCAGCAAGGCGGACGTTTTTAGAGACCAACTCCGTTCTGCACCTAGAGGTAATTTCAGTGCGTGTTGGTCATCTCGTCTGCCTCTATCCGTCCTTACTTCTTTGCTTATTTACGGATATGTATTCCTTCTTGGCTTTCTCCTTTATTCCTGTATTCTTCTGCTATATATTTGATGCACTCTTGTCATATAATTTCTATTTTCATCCTATTTTCTTTTCGTTGTAATCTTTTTTGCCTCATTTCTTTCTTCCTTTCTCACCTTCCTTTCTTTCCATGTACAATGATACTGTCAATAGCATGTCACTAAAACAGTTTGGTTTTTTCCTTTCTCTCTCTCTTTCCATTTATTTCTTCATCCTTCTTCGCTTCCCTTTTTTTTTTTCTGCATTGTTTCTTCTTTCTTTCTCATAGTCTTCTTTTGGCCCGATTCCTTCTCTTCTTCTCTTTTTGCCTCTCCTTTGTCTCTTTAACCAACTAATTTTCCATATGATTACATCACTCTCGACATGGAGTGCGGACATGCCTTTTGGTAAGAGCTCCTCTTCCTTTTTCCTGCCGACTTTCATCTCTCCAGATGAGGAACAAGCTTCTTGCTTTTCTGCAGTTTATGCAAGACAGACGGACTGTCTTCTCCTTCTCCATCGCTTCCCTCCCCTCTTGGAAGACGGACACACTCTTGAACCCGTTATCTCAATGAAGAGAATCCACTCACTCTGATAAAGAAACCCAAGCCCCGGACACTGACATCTGAGGAAAACGCTTCGATTACACCCAACAGCGCAGGGGATTGTTTGAATCTTTTCTTCGGAGATTCAAACCCATCACAGCCCAGCACACCAATCCTCCAAGAACGCTGAGAAAAGCACGGCACCACCATGGCTCCTGCACTCTGTTCATATAGCTCTATGAAGAGCTGTTCTTGCAGCCCCTTTTTCCACCTTCATGCCGGAGCTCTTGCTTCTCCTTTCCGGCAGACAAGCTCTGCCAGGATGCAGCAAGAACCTCTGTATGCTAGGGCAGAGATCTCCAGCTAAGCAGACATCCTACAGTTCGTCACCAGAGACACAGCCCATGTGCTACACAGCATCTCCTTTCCTCAGGGAAGACTCTTCCCCATCAAATTCAGCCTCCCTGTGGCAAATCCCCAATCCCTACTCCGTTCCGCTCAGAGGGAAGGATCACTGCCACAGTACGCACACACTGCCCCACCGCAACGACATGCCTCATTACTGGGAAAAAAATAATTAAAACAATGTTACAGTCTCCCCGTCTCCACCCCGGCAAAGCCGGTTTCGTGGCTGTGGGAGGATTTTCTACCACTATTTGATGCTTCAGGGCAAATCCTCCACATGCCCACACAGGTCTGTCTCTCTGCCCTCGTTCACACACATCACCTGTCCCTGGGCCCCGCGGCCACAGCACCTCCCTCAGGAGGACTAAGGATAAGAGTAACTTCTGCCCTTACATCTGTAGCTCCTGTACACAAACCACGGTTCGAAACATGATTAAATACGGTTGTGCTACTGACCTGTTTGTGTTCCTGCTTTACTGATCTCCACAGTGCCGCCGGCTCACATGGAAACCTGCTGCTGAAGGCAGTCAGGCTTTCTGTGGACATGGATGATGTCTTGATTCCAGATCCATCCCAGATGCCATTTTTGTCTGGCCCATGCCATCAATGCAAAGATGAACTCTTCCTACTGCGTCTTTGTAACTTACCTGCATTTCCATACCGCAACCAGCGAGAGGGTTTTCTCCCCGAGGAAGATGTTCAGATGGTTTATGTTTCGTATCCCAAATCCTGGTGGAAGTCAGCTTTGAAGATAAAGAGTGGGCTTCCCCTCCAGCGCTTTTCTCGAGCGGAACAGCCCAAACAGCAAAAGGAGCCTCTGGCAGGCACTGCTGCTGCCGAGGACTCGGGTTTATTAAACCCGTTAGCAAATCCTTTTCTCATTCCGAACAGCCACAGGGGTTTTGTCCTTCTCTTCCATGGATTGAGTTAGCAAATTCACACTCTCTTTACCATAGACCACAGGTGAACAGACACAGGCAAATCCATCCCGCCAAGCAGAACTTCACTTGTTAACTTTTTCCAGGTGCAGGCAACAGAAATGATCTTTTTGATAACAGAGGACTGGCGAGAAAGATCCTGCACAGCACGATTTTCGTCTGGTTGATCTGGAGACATGCCACGAACTCTGAAGTTTCCTGGAGTTTTCTGGCAGTTTGTTTTAATTCCCGTAGCAAAAGGAAATAACGGTTTGGCTGGAGACCACTGTCTTGACTCGTGGACAGGAAGAGCTGCTGGGCATGATCTTCTATCAACAAATCAGTCATGTTTGCTCCATGTGAATCCAGGACGAGGTGTTTATGCAGGACAGATTTTTGCTTTTGGCTTGGTTTTTTTTGTTATGTTTTTTCTTTCAGTTGGGTTTTCAGTTTGGTTATGCTTTGGGTTGGTTTTGGATTTTTCACTTGTTCATTTGGTTTGGCTTTTGGTTTTGTGGTGAGTTTGTTTTGGTTGATTGGGGTTTTTTCACCCCCACTTACCTGCTTGCTAAATTAATTCACTTACCTGGAATAAGGAGGTCTTCTCCGGAGGAATATTGCATGCCGTATTCATGGAGGTGAAAATGAAATCCCGATGACAGCAAATTCGATCTACAAGTATCTTAAGAGCCGTACTAAGTTAAGATTGCTGTATGTAAAATGTAGTAGGATGTTTTAAATCAGTAAAACAGCTGTTAATGAGATGACAAGCACTGACGTTGAGAACATAGGACACGGTGTCCTTTTTATTGTGGTCTGAACACCTGTCTGTATCGTTTTCATATCCACCAAGTAGCGGCTCCAGTAAATGGTCCCACAATGCCGGATATTTGAGCTCAGCTAGAAATAAAAATGTTTGTATATGCAAAGACAGAGTCAAAGACCCCAGGATCACCTACAGGAAGAGTTGTTTCTTGCTTACTCGAATCCAGAACGTGCGAGATTCTCACACAGATGAAATCCAGCTACTGCCTGAGTAGCAATGGGGTAGTGGGTGACATCGGCAAACCCTTAGGCATTGCAGCGTTGCATTAGTACCACAGATGCACAACTTTTATACCACCTGCACCTATAACAAGAACCCACAAAGGTCATAAGATAAAGCTGAAATGATCCTGCAAAAAGCACACGTCTAGGTGGAAGGCTTGGTTTAGCTATTTCAACTTTGGTGAGTCTCAGAGCATTTCCAGTGCTTCTCAGTAAGCAGCAAGACGGGAGGAGTGGTTATCTGTATTAAAAAAAAATCAGTATAAACTACTGATCTTAACATCCTGAACGCCCATCAAGTGTCTGAGCATTACTTTGAGCCTCCTTCATTAGGCAGGAATGGATGAAAGCCTGGTTGAAGTCCTGAAAAATAATAACCAGCGTGTCGACATCCCAAGTTCAGAGCATCCATCAGAGCTCACGCACTGATCGCCAGACTCTCAGAAAAGCAAGTACAGCCCAGCGGCAAACACAAGTCAAAAGGTTTGTCTCCTATTGTTCTTTAGACAGCAGAGAGACACACAGACTTTTCGAGGGGTGTTTGGAATGCTCTATTTAGACCCTCGCTGAAATTAGATCATGACTCCGGTTACACCTGGAGACAAGAAATGGAGAATTGGCAAGAGAAGGAAAACCAGCAGCTCCGACAGAATCGCTCCCGTCATACAGGACACTTCCAGCTCTACCATCCCAAGATGGAAAGTACCGCACTGCAGCTCCACATCAGCGGGCTCAGGGCGACCGTCTCCGTCGGCAAGGATCCGGAAAGAAAGCCCGTCCCCTCCAGAATGGCAGACGACTCCCGAACTCGCATCGTCGGATTTGTCTTCGTGTCGTTCTCGCCTCTTTAGCGCAGTTTAGCGGTTAGAGCACGGCACAGAAAAGCCGGGTCTGGTTTCAAAGCCTCCTGAGGCCGAAAGCTTTAAAAACAGTCTCTTCTACCACGCAAGAGTACCCTAAGCAGCGAGAGGACTGCTCACATGGGTCCCATCGGCCTTCCAGCGAGGCATTCCTCCCTGGACAATGCGAGTGGGGGACGAGGAAGGAGATGACGCGGTGGCTCAGCGGCTGGAGCACCCACGGCCGCGGCGTTTAGTCTTCGCTTCTGCACATCACCTCCAGCAACCACCGAATAGAAGGTGACAGGCTCAGAGAGCGGAGAACGGACAATAAGCCCGTTCCCTCCTAGCTCTGTTTTCGGGACGCTGGCACAGCTGAAGTCCCGACCTTCTTCGGGAAGCTGCCCATCGCCGCGCACCCAGACGCTGCTGCTGCTCGGCCGGTGACCGGACCCGCGGTGGGCCCTGAGCTGTCCCGCTCTCCCGGGGGGCCCAGCCCCTTGTCAGCGCCTTCATTCTCGCCGCAGCGGCCCGGCTCGGCCGTGTTTCCACGCCGCAATCCGCAGGAAGAGAAGAGCGGCACCAGGCAGAAAGCGCGTTAATAAAATATATAAAAGGAAAGAAAATAAAATTTAATACGAATTTTGAAAAAACAATAACAGCCGCTCCCTAGGCAGCGAGTGCCTCCCGGGCGGGCACAAAACCTCTCGGTTCCGAGGCGCGGGCGGAGCCCGCTTCCCTCCGCCTCTCTCCGCCTCCCTCCTCCGCCCCGCCCCGCCGGAAGCTCCCGGCAGCCTTCGCTCGAACGGCGGCGGCGGCGGAGGAGGCATCACCGGGGCCGGCGTCACCGGAGCCGGCATCACCGGCCGGAGATGGAGCCGTCGCCCCGAGCGGGTCCGGGCTCTCGCTCATGTCCCGCTGACCCCGCTGGCAGCGGCTCTTCCCTCGCTGTCTCTTCCCTCGCTGTCTCTTCCCTGTCGCTCGAGGTGTCGTCCTCAAGCGCCCTTTATTTCGGCTGGAATTCCTCTGAGTGGGGTTTATGGCAGCCAGGATTTTCTCACGTGTTAAGAGTTTTAGGGATGTGGTGCCTGCCTGCTGGCCGCTCCTGGATTCTCCCTCTAGGGGAAGGCGTGTCTGCCCACACAGACTGCGGGCAGGCGGAGATGTCCCTCAGCGAGAAACATTTTGGCTGCTTATTCCACGATGAAAGCTCGCGCGATAACCACTCCACGCTCCCAGCCTTGCTCAGTTAACATGAGCGACATCCAGACATTCTCAGTGGCCCGGGGAGCCCCCGTTTTCCCGGGGGACAGCCGGCACCGAGCCCCGGCCGTGGGCTGGAAGCGATCTGCTCTGCCCGCTCCTTCGCTGCTCAGCGCGGGGAGGAGCCGAGCTGAAAATCCTCCGAGAAAACACATGAGGCACCCTTACAGGTGAAGGATAGAACGTGGAGAACAATATTTATGGGCAGCAATTAGCACGGACCCAGAGGAAAAGCGGGCGAGATCGGCGTCCCCGCCAGGGATGGGGACACAAGGCAGCCCCTGGGAGCGGGGGTTTCTCTGGAGCAGGACCCTTTGGAAAGGGTCTCGAAAAAGAGTTCCCAGGGAGCTGGCCGAGCCTAGGAGGCTTGGAGAGATGATGCCCACGCTGGGCCTGAATCTCCGTTCTTTGCGGCTCCGTGCGGGGTCGCGTCCCGGGGGTGGGGAAACCTCCGTGTTGTCCCAGCCTGGAAAAGCCGTGCGGAGAGCGGGCGTTCGGGCGGCCCGGCTGGCCCATGCCATTGCTTTTCATTTGCTAAGTTCATTCTCCAGACACCATTAGAGCTGCCGCTCGGGAGCAGATGGTTCCCCTCCGTCCCGAGCTTCATCCCGGACAGATTGCATACAATTTATTAATAACCCAACAGATGCTCGGGCACTTTCCAGCTCAGATTATATTTCCTGATTGCTCAAATCCCGGCGCGGGGGAGCTGTTCATTTATCTTCCACCGTTCCTCTTTGTGCCTTACCAGCACCCACCCGACAAGGAGGGAAAGGGCGAAATTCTTGTGTGTGTGCCCCCGTCCTAATTCAGCGTATAAATGTGTGATAATTAAACGCGGCCTGATGCCAGCCTCGGTGCGACCCTCGCAGCGCCGTGCCCGGGGGAACGGCCGCTGTGTGCTGCCGGGGCTGCCCCAATTCTCCCCGGCACTGCACGGACGGGGCCCTCCGGTGCTGCTGCAGAGGCTCCCGGCAGCAGCCCGGCTCGCCAGCGTCTTCAGGGAGCGACGTGTCGCGATTCCCAGTAAAACATCAGGGACTTACGCCCTTTACTTCCGAGGGTTACGCTAATCGGGCCGCGAAGAGCCAGGTTCCCCCTCCCGGAGCTGTGGGAATTGCTGTATCCAGGTGAAATGAAAAGAGCATCATGAAAAAACCCTCGGCACGAACTCCCCCAGCTGTGGGCAGTGCGGTCAGCGAGACAGGCAGAGATGAAGGCCAGTAGCCTCTTCTCCCTCATGAACACAGGTTCTTAAGAGAGGAATATTTGTATTTTAAGGAGGGGGATGTACGAGGAGATGTAGGGCTTATGCCCTGTGAGACCCCTCCTGGAACAAGATAAAACGCTCTGAGCTCCAGAAAAAGCCATCACAGACCTTTCAGCAATGCTATGTTCAATTTTAATGTATAAAGTGGGCTTTTCTTTGCTCTGTAGGGAGAAGCACAAAAGCAGCAGGTTGTTTATCCTACTGAATAAACTAAATGCGGGTCTCTGAGGGATCTTATGCAAACCACTTACCTTGAAACACAGCCCCACGGGAAAGTGAGCTATGGAGAGAGGCATAGTTAATGTTTTACATCTTCAAAGCAGCATCCAAGTGCCTGGCTCAGCACCAGTTACCATCAGGTATCGTGGAAGATAGGGGCCGTGGTTATAATTAGGAAGGCAGGAACCACTTTTAAGACATAGGTTACAGGATATTTGGGGCTGGAGTTTATCGGAGCCTGAGGCAGGGGTTAACCCTGAAGGCTCAAGGCTGAAATTAAGTCTTGAAGCTGAAGGTTAATTGCCAAAGAGAGAGTTTGGAGGGAAAATGCATTTATTATTAGGATGCACGCCACAGTGTAGCTTTAAAATAAAAATAGGCAATCATTTCTGCTCAGTGGTAAAAGGCACTTCACTTTCTCTGAATGCAGGTGAGAGACACTCTCAGCAATAACAGCAGAAGAATATTAAATTCTGTTACATTTTTCATAACCCTTGACATTTGCAATATAATTCCACTTCCTTGCCTTCACCACGCCAAACAGATTTAGTGCAGGGGGGAGTTTTCTTCATTTCAGCCTCTGTAAATAAAGTCAGAGAAGGAGGTTGCAGGAAAAATGGTTCCTTCCTCTTTGCTCCACAGCAAGAGGGAAGAGTGTCATGAAATGATGCTGTGAAAAGGGAAATCAGGGTATAAAAACTGAGGAGGTTGTTAAGATGGCCAGAGAAGATGATGCAAAGGGGGGTTGTGGGCTGTCAGAGACTGAGCTCTTTGCACTTTCAGGCAGAATCCCTATAATACCTTGCACCCTGAACCCACAGCAATTTCATTTCTTATCCACAGGTTCCCCTAATTCCTCAGGTTCCCTGAAATGTCCACCAGAAAGGAAGTGCAGGAAAATCCCAACACTTACACAGATTTCCTGGTCAGATAGTAGCTTTTAAATCCAGTTTTTAACGTTTTGTCCTTCCTTCTTCTTTGTTTCTGTAACAGCAACTGCAAACATTATCCAATGGCAGAAATTCTTAGAGCTGGTTAAATCAGACAAATCTCTACCCACAGTTCTTTTCTTTCCCTTTGCTGTACACCAGCTGTGCAGGTCCTGAAAGCCATCTGCTTTTTCTTTCACAGGCTTTCCAAATACTTCATCCTCGATGAGTTTTCCTAGGTCCCAGAATAAACCTGCAACAGCAACAAATCGTTTTTGGGATTGCTTAATGTTCTTCAGGCACTCACCACTTTGTGCCACTGACAAATTGTCACCACAGTAAGTAAATCTTCTTAAGTCACACACATATTTTAAGGGAATGATGTAATGATGTGATCTGATGGTGTTTGGCTTATTTCTAGTCCTGACCGCCTCATTAATAAACTCGAGAAAAGGGAAATACAAGCACGACCAAAATCACAGTGTTGCCAAGTAGAACCTGGTAACAAACCAAACGAAAATTAGAAGGATTCACGTCCAACACTTTTTTCCTTTGTTCCCATCACAAATGCCTTGTGAATGAAAGGCTCAGCTGCACTATTCACCACTTGGAGGGAAGAAACCTCCATAAAGACCAAATGGAATCATCCTCTGAACAATCAGCCGGGTAAATTTGCAGGAGAGAGCTCGGGAACTTCAGCTGTCACCAGAGATAAGGCATGTGGAAATGTTTGGGGAAGAGAGAAAGGTGGGGAACTAGGCCTCATGCAGCTGTTGTTCCAAGTAGGAAAAAATGTTCATTATCTGCAGACTGCTTCTGGCTGTACAGATTTCTAAACAGGCACAGGTAGTGATGCAGGGCCAGGCTCTGCAGGTCCTTGTACAGTTGGACAGGAAGTCACTGAAGTTTTCTCTAAGGTACCAATGTGGTACAAACCTCTGTCTATACTGCAGACGGAAATGGTGGAATTATAGGTGATTGCAGAGGCTTGGGCAGTTTGGAAAATTGCTATGACCAGCCAACCCTTTTCCACATGCCTTAAGTAACACTACAGTCGTAGCTAAAACTTCCCTTCCCTTCCCTTCCCTCCCCTCCCCTCCCCTTCCCTTCCCTTCCCTTCTCTCCCCTCCCCTCCCCTCCCCTCTCCCCCCCCCCCCTCCCCTCCCCTCCCCTCTCCCCCCCCCCCCTCCCCTCCCCTCCCCTCTCCCCCCCCCCCCTCCCCTCCCCTCCCCTCTCCCCCCCCCCCCTCCCCTCCCCTCCCCTCTCCCCCCCCCCCCTCCCCTCCCCTCCCCTCTCCCCCCCCCCCCTCCCCTCCCCTCCCCTCTCCCCCCCCCCCCTCCCCTCCCCTCCCCTCTCCCCCCCCCCCCTCCCCTCCCCTCCCCTCTCCCCCCCCCCCCTCCCCTCCCCCCCCTTCCCTTCCCTTCCCTTCCCTTGTATTCCCAAAACTTCCAGTGTTTACACACAGATGAACGATCCTGGCATTGTCACAGGGACGCTTGCTTCCACTTGAGCAGTACCAAAATCACAAGGTTGCCCTATATTTGAGGTGGGAGGCCAAAAATTTGGGTCAGTCAGCAGAGCCTGACGGGTGTGCAGCTGATAGGAGACATGATTGGTGCAGGGCACATCCAGGCTTTGGGAGATTCCTGGGAAGCCTGGCTCCAAATGGGAGAAAAAAGAAAAAAAAAAAAGGTTTGCTTGATAGCCATGCAGAGTATCGCCCTGGGCTATGTGTTGTGTGCAAATGTGATGTAAATATGGAAGTGGCCAAATTGCCTCATTTCTTGCTGTGGTCACAGCAACGTGTTTGGCTCTTTTGGGTTAATGAAAGCAAAAAACTGTCGTCACAGAATGCCAGAATAGTTGTGTTTGGAGGAGATCTCAGGACAATACTTAGTGTGTCATGTTGTGTCCCCTTCCTCTGCTCACAGCAGGTTCCTCAGGACTGAATCCAATAAGCGATTTTACTGTTTGTTTCCTTGGGATCAGCTTTCAGCATTTGAAAAACGTGGATTTATTCGAAGGGTTTTGCTCGGTTTGTTTTGATGGAGATGTGTCCACATCATTCTTGTTTCAGAGCCCTTTCTGTGTACACGAGCTTAAAAATATTCCCTGTCTCTGTCAAGCCTGCTGCTCTCTGCTCATCTTTAAGGCAACAACCAGCTGCATGTGTGCCAAAAGATTTTACTGGAAAAAAACCCATAAAGCAGCAAGCAATCCAGTTAAGCCAATGAATGACAGCACCACAGCCCCAGCCTAGCGAGCGCTGAGAGCTGCATCCAGACTGATGCTTAATTTGCCACCCAAATAAATAAATAAATCAAGCCTTAAGCACCCTGAGGTTCATCAGGGAAACAAAAGGCAGGGCAGATTAGCAGATTCCTCACTAGTAACTGGGAGGAAAGGAAAAATAACGGGAGCCTGACTCACAGTCTCAGCTCTTGCAACAAATCCAGGCATCGCAGTCCCCTGTATTTTGCAAATTGCAGGGTGTCAGGGACTACAAATTTCCATCAGCCGCCCTGGTCAGACTCGCAGCGTGGAAAACTGTCCCTGGCCTCTAATTTTTTTTTCTTTCCTCAACATTTTGGTCTCTTTTGGGCAAAAGCACACTCAGGTCTGCCCCACAGGAAGACCTGCTCTCTCTTCTCTCTGGCCAGGGCTTTAGTTCCAAGGGGCTCACTAGAAGGCTTCAGCTTGAGGGATTCTGCAGCCGCTTTATTCGTTCTGAGGAATATCAGACAATGCTGTTTCCCCAATTTTTTGCTAATACAAACTTCTTGTCAGGCTTAGGCCAGTGCCTTATTTACCACTTCATGGCTTTTCCACTGAATCCCAGAAAGAAACCAGACTCACAATCCTAATGAAAAGCTCAGCATGTAAAGAGAGAATTTATATTTCAGTTCCTGCCTTTGCTATTGGTTTTACAAGTGATTGCTCATCAGAAACCAATTACCCCAGAAAGACTTGGGTTTGGGTCCCTACTGATGTTAGCAGGATGAATAGCCTCATTTACAATCTCTCAACTGGAAAACAAAAAGTAATGATAATAATAAAAAAAAAGTCTTTTCTAATTCTCTCTGCCTCCATTGTAATTCACGAGAAAATTAAACTAATAACTCTCTCTGTGAGCGTGTTATGCAGATGCCAGGAGTCAGGGATAAATGTATGAAACTATCCCGGGGAAAGTCCCCCGGGAAGGAACCTCTGAGCAGACAACTATTATGCCTTGCAACACTCAGAGCTTCTCCAGCAATGCAATCTGTGCAGAGAGGAGGCTGTTTCAATTTCCTTTCGTCTCCCTCCCCCCTTTTTCGATTGAATTCCACTTGCAGGCAGCAAAAACTTCCATGATTTTTTGCTGGGCTTATTTCCCACTCCATCTCCATTTCTCATTTGCATATAGAGGCCCCTTTATGAAAAAAAAAATTCTCCATGCCAACAGAATGAAGCTCTTCAGAAGTGGCTCCCAGAGTGGTTTTCCTTCCTAATACCTTCAGCAACAGGCAGCAAGGCTCGGGGAGTGACACGAGAGACCCCGCTGTGTTGCCGAGCTCTGTGCTGTGATTCATCCCTGCAGCTCACATCCAAGCTTTTAATTCCTTTTTTTTTCGTTTTAAAGAAAAGATGGTATTAAAAAAAAAAAATCTGTAATTTGTCCCTGCCCATCTCCAAGAGAGGAGGAGCAGGAATAAACTCTGAGCTCCTGCTGGAGACTGGGGGTGTCTTGCTGGCCAGCCGTGGTTCCCTGCGTAATTCCACCCGGATTTTCGGACACCACGACGCTGGGCACAGCAGGGCTCGGGAGGCACAAGCACAGCAGGCGGGATGGTCCTGTCCCAGCTGGGTGCTGGCACAGCAGGGCTCGGGAGGCACAAGCACAGCAGGCGGGATGGTCCTGTCCCAGCTGGGTGCTGGCACAGCAGGGCTCGGGAGGCACAAGCACAGCAGGCGGGATGGTCCTGTCCCAGCTGGGTGCTGCTGGTGCTGTGCATCGTGTGGGTATCGTGGAGGTTTCACCAGGGGTTTGGCAGTCTGCAGCCAAATCTTCAAGGATCTTTATGGATACACGTGTGGGATCTTCCTCTCGGTTTGGACGATCGGGACGGCTACAGACGAGAGATCTCTGTGGTTAGGTTTTAGAGTGTGTAGTTTATTTATAAAGGACATGGGTACAGTGGCCCTGCTTGGAGCTGCCAGCTGCAGCTCGGAGCAGGCCAGGAAAGTGAGAGAGCAAGAGAAGCAAAGGTAAGAGCAAGAGAGAGTAAGGGCAAGGGGAAGTAGGGGAAGTTGTAAAAGGAGAGGGAAAAGAGGGAAAAGAGAGAAGGATAAGAGCACGAAGAGAGCATGAAGAGCACGAGGTTCTCATTTACAATACAATAAATCTTCTTCTGTGTTGAATATTCTAATTTCCAGTAACCAGTCTAGTACAAGGTACAAATCCTATAGCATTTCCATACAGCCTATAAGAATTGTTCCATTACCATGCTGCGTCACATTTTAAACTCTAGAAACTCCTCTCTGGACCCCTGCTGCCAAGCCAGCAGGGTCTGCTCTGACCCTTGGCGCTGTCTGCAGGCAGAGGGGATTGTTCAACAGAGAGGGGATTACCTTCAGCCGGCCATCCCATTGTTTTCCAGTTGTTCAGTAACTAAGGCTTGGTATCTCCAAGCTTGCTTTCATTTCAATCTCACTTACAGTTTCCCTATTCTCAGCATCTTTTGCCAGGCAATCATATTTATAAGGCTTTCCTGTTTCATCTTCCCCAACATACACGGGAAAAGCGGAGCAAAACAGGGATGCCTGGAAGTGGTTGGGTCAGGCTTCTGCTCAAAGCAGGGTCAGATTTGGTTGAAACGCACTAGGAAGCTACAGCAGATATAGAATTTGGACCCAAAACGAGGCAGAAGAAAGGGCAGAGGGTGGACCCGGCAGCGACAGGAGGAGCCTGCTGCAGTCTGCTCAGCCCTCAGAGGAACATGACCATCAGGCTGTGTGACACCTGACAGGTTTGGGGGAGTTAAATGGTTCGTGTCATGTGGCACAATGAGCCAAGAGGACTCTTGGGGAGCACAGGAGAAGGATTCAGCCCCAGAAATCATCCTTTTGATGATCTCCTTACATTCTGCGGCAGCTGTCAGAGTATTTTGCGGGGAGAGATTCAGAGGAAGAGGTGGTTTAGGGAAGCAAATGGATTATAACATTGCATTTCCTGAAAACAGGGAAAAATAAATTTTAGTTTTAGGATTACATTCCTGAAGTTTGGTCTGTTAGGGGAAGCTCAAAGCAAATGGCAAATCTTTGATCTCTGGTAAAACGCCAATGTCACAGAGGTGCTGGACATGTCTCCTCTAAATGATATTAAAGGAAGATCAAGAAGGAAAGTGGGGGCAAGATGGAATCCTACAGGTGGGATTCAACCCCAGATGAAACTCCTTACATTTAGGTCTCTGTGTGGATGTGTTCCATCTGTACTCTGGGGAGCTTTGGAGATTTAGTCAATAGAGACTGAACAACTGCAGAGCAAGAGCAGTGATAAATCAATCCTAGAGTTCCCAGCCTTCACCCTCGGCAGTATGAAAAAAATTCCTGTGAGCTAAAATACCAAGAATTATGGACACGGACTTAAAAGTAGACTCATCAAACCGGTGAGGCTCCCCTGTGACACTACAGCCTGAGGTAACCTCTGAATTTCAGATATACTTGGGCTGAAAAAGGCCCTGTGTAGGATTCTGCGTTATTGTCTGCACCGTGCTGAACTCCTGTGCTTTTCAGAGGAAGATTTGGATACAGAAATTGGGTGACTCACTGCAACAGAACAGAACGAATTCAGACAGCTCATCTTTTCTCTGGGTTCACGTAACTGCTTAACCCCAATTTTTGTATTTCCCATGCAGCCTGCTCTCACAGAGTCTCTGCATCCTGGCCTATCAGAAATCCTACGAATGCTCAGAATAATTTTCTTGATTGATGGTTGCTTTCCCTGCTTCTCCTTCCTTTGTGTGATTTATTTTCTTTGCAGGCGAAATGTATGATAAGACACTTCTGGAGCTATTTAATGATATTTTCTCTTGTAGACATTATTGAAATGGATGGATTGGATGTGAAGAGCTTAGTGAACCTTCTGGGAATTTTTGTTCTCTCTTAATTTCTTCTGATGCATTTTTTTCACCTGTTGTTGCAGATATTCCTAGCAATTAATTAAAATAAATATCTCATCAGAAATGAATTCAGATCCTCTGAATGTATTTCTGATAGCTGACTGCACAAATGTTTTATTTTTCAATCCGTTTAACATGAACTTGTTTGCCTTGCTTCCTGGCGCTGGAGAAGCACTCTGAATTCCGAATGCTGAAATAAAAATCACTGCTATTGTTTAAAACATGCAAAAATGTATCATTTATTCAAATGTAAGATTTGTAAGTCATTGAATTTCATGGGAGACGAATCATTAGTCAAAGTGCAGACTGCACTAGGGGTCATATTTAATTTATTTTCAAAGCCTTCATTCGTGCTTTTTGGTCCAGTGTGTCATAAGTTATTCAATACACAAAGGTGTCTACTTATGTCTCAAAGTAATTAAGCTGATTAAGTCATATTATCACTAACAAGAAGCATTAATTCCACTTGAGTGAATGCTACAAAACAGAGCCAGTGACATTTCCACCACTTAAACTGAAAATCCATTATAGGCTAACTGGGAAGCAAAAGCATCCCTCAGCCCTGGCCTGTTCCTCCATCTGATCTCTGTGGAGGAGTTGGCGACTGATGTTTTCAGAGCAGTGAGAAAGGAAAAGGTGCAAAGGAGCAGAGAAATCAGCATGTGACAATCATGCAGAGGTTTTTCACTGTGGCAGAGGCTAAGTTAATTTGACAGAAGCTAAAGGATATTTATTTCTACAAAAACGTCTACCGAGATCAAAAAGTAAGCAAGAGGAAGGGATCCAGCCAGGAACAGGCTGTTCTGTGTGGTGGGTTCAGGGAGACATTCAAGACACTGAGGCAATTTGAAAAGAAATCTGAATGGAGCTTGAGCCAGTCTTGAATAAATTAAGATGTGTTCCAGCATGAGGAGAGGAGAGGAGAGG
>VWPU01017593.1:0-45436 GCA_013398955.1 Callaeas wilsoni
TCCGCCCCCGGGACCAGCGCCCGGTCCTGCTCCGGCCCCCGGCCCGGCCCCGCTCAGGGCGGGCGGGGCTCCGCGGGCAGCGGGGCTGCGCGCCGAGATAAGCGGCAGCGACGGGCAGGACGCCCTGCCCTTCAGCTGCGCGGCGGCGGCCGCGACAGAACAGCCGCCCCGGTGTCACGTGGAAAGGGGAGGTTTTTCTGAAACGTTTCAATGATTAATCGATCTGTTAGCGCCCTCGAAGGTTCAAGTTAACAGGTTACAGAATAACAATTTTTATTAATTCACCATGTTAAGGGGTTGGACTGGAACTTAAAAGATCGTCTAGTCCTAACCCTTTTGCCGTGGGCAGGAACACCTCCCATTATACTAGGTTGGTCAAGGCCTTGTCCAAACTGGACTTGAACACATCCAGAACTTCCCTGGGCAACCTGTTCCAGTGCCTCACCTCCCTCACAGGAACGAATTTCTTACTAATACCTAATCGAAATCTCCCCCTTGCCTTGTCACTACAGTTCCTGATGAAGAGTCTGTCTCCAGCTTCCCTGTAGGCCCCCTCCAGATGCTGGAAGGTTGTCATGAGGTCTCCAGACAACCTTCTCTTCTTCAAGCTGGACAGCCCCAACCTTCTCACCCTGTGAGAAGGGAGGTGGCTGCAGTCCTCTTATCAACTTAGTGCAGAGGAGGCCACACACTCGAACAGTTCCATATCCTTCTTATGTTGGAGGCCCCAGAGCTGGACAGTGTTCCAGGTGGTGTCTCAAGAGGCAAGCAGAGGGGCAGAATCACCTCTCTGGTCCTGCTGCTTTGGATGCAGCCTAGAATTCTGACATGTTAAGGTTCAAGGATTGCTGGTAATACTAGCTGACTGCAAAAACATTTAATTCAAAGCAATGTACTAAAAAGCTCTAATGCCTAACAAAAGTGAGCTCCAGACAATCATTTAGCGCTCATAGAATACTGTTCTTACCCCATAGTTGTCCCCATGGGGGCAAAGAAAGGGTGAGCCTGTCAACTGATTCCAGAAGTTACAATAGAGTCTTTCCTAACTTCTCACCCTTCTGAATTCACTTTTGTACTATCTTCTTATGTTTAGACAGAGCTTGAGTGGCTGTAGTCATACAGCTTACCCAGTGAGGGGTGGTTGTACACTGGCAATGGGTATCTCAGAATACATACCGTGTCAGCCTAAGGAAAGTGATTTCACCACAGCTGCTGATTCGACAACAGGACATCTTCCTTTATCTCCCTTGGCTTTCAGTTGCTGTGCAGCTTATCAGCCAGAAAGGACCATGAAGTTCTATCCTCTGCAAGAGCCTGGCTACCATGTACTCTACTCCACCCTCCTTTAGCATGTATAGTGAGTGGGAAGTCAGGTATGCTGACCACATTCCATCCAGGGAGTAGCAACCCTGTTTTCCTCTATAATCTCCTTACCGTTATCTTTTTACCCCCAAGCATTTTCCCACACTAGGGAAGAATGGAGGCCCATGAGTACATAGTCTCCCACTTAAAAAATACAGAATGTGAATACACATTGACCATCACACTAGCAAGCATTTAAAATAACAATGCATATGGCTATTTGTTAGGAAGGTTTGGCTAAGCAGGGAAAAACCCATGTGTAGAGTGATCCAGTTTGGACAAATCCGTGAGTGAGGGGCACAGGACCTGGAGCCAGTGACTGCTATGATCCATCACAGACAATGCACTGTGTCTGCCCTCCTACTGACCCGGATCCTTCCCTTTCCCCTGGACTCATGCCAGTCTGGGCCCGGGTGAGAGGATGACCATGCAGTGGTCAGAGCCCAGCTGCCCTTCTTGATCCCTGCCTGGTGCAGAGGCACTGTGGGAGGAGAGCTTAAAGGTGCTGGATGAACTGAGCTGCCATTCCTCAGCTCCTGGTGGCTGCAGCGACTTGACTTGCAAGAAACCCCAGTAACTTTGGTAGAGGGAGACTCATGCCATTACTTTAAGCTAAATGATGGCTACGCCAGAAGGTAAACAAGCACCCATTTTTCATTTCCACATTCCCGCATCCTTAAATATGCTAGATAATACTTTAAATCTCTGTTTATGAAGTCCAAGCACAGGAAACACATTTTGGTCTCACTACCTCACTTGCTTCAGGTCCTTGATTCTGGGCTTAGTAGTTCTGAAGAGCTTGGTACTAAGTAAGATGTGTTATGTGTTTTTTACATATATAATTTTGCCACTGCTCTTTACTGAGGCACAGTACTACTACCTCAAGTATAAAGACAGCAGGTGTATAAAGAAAGTTTCATTTTCTTTAGCTACATAAAGTGTGTCTTTTTACACACAATTAATGCACCTTGAGCATGCATCTCAACTACTCCTATGTACGGGCAGGGGGTTTAATGCACTACTGGGCTGAAAGCTGAAGTCAATATGTGTGAAGGGGTCAAGCTTGTGTACAAATGCAGCTAATACCTCCTTCATGTATCTACCATGCAGGCACAAAGGGCTTTACTTTCCTCAGCATGCTTCCAACCATCACTCCTTAGTCCCCTGTCTGCTGAATCAATCTCAGCATGGAAGACTGAGCATAGGCTAGAGAAATAGCCTTCTCTCAGAGAAGATAAATGCAAAATCAGTTTTAAAATCTAACTAGTTCAAGTCAGTAACATGAAATATTGATAAGTTATCAGTATGGAAGAAAGAGCCAACAACTTTCCACGCTAGAAAACTCCCACTCTAAGCAGCTATTTCAAGCCCTGGAAACTTATTAATGAAGATAATTTTTACGTGGCTTCTGTAGTTCTTATAAAAATGTGATGATGTTTATAAAATAAATTGCTGTGTAATAAATAAATTTAGGTAAAATTTTAACAGATGGAGAAACAGTTTTAGATACAGCTATGAAACAAACCTCACCAGAACAATTACATTAGGGAAAATGGATGTGTGTGATCTAGTAGTTAAATAGCTAAATGACATCGACTTACCTGTTTAAGACAGTTAACTGTGTTGCAAACCTGAAAAAACTTCATCTTTCTCAATTTCTCAGCACTGATAACCTACTAGTCACAGCATAAAACATATTCCACCTTTGGAAACTCGGACATCAAAAGCATGTGAAATTCCTGTGAAATATGATGACAGCACTTTTTTCTAACCAAAAAAAGGCAGCATAAATAAACAACTGTGTGTCCTTCCATACCATGAGAAGGACAGAGCATGCACCTGGTTCAGAAGAGGTTTACAGACTTCATTCCCACCAGCAAAATTAGAAGTAACTCTGAACAGAAAGCTAAATAAAGCATAAAGATAATATGCTTAAAAATGTATTTAGGAAAGAACACAGAAGAAATTATTTGTGAAAGCAACAAATCTAAAAGTTCACACATAGCTGGCTTCAGATGGATGAAAACCAAAACAGGACTTAGGATGCTAGTTCCCCAGGACCCCTTTGGCAATTCTAGTTTTCAACTTCCATAAAAATAGATTGATAGGGGAAAAAAATTGAACATGATCATTCTAAATCCAGGTAATTATAGTAAGTTATCATTAATTTTACATTTATATCAGGAATATTGAAAACTACAACCTCAGAAAAAAATACAGAAACTTAAGTCTGATTTTCACTTTTTTTTTAAAATTTATTTCAGATTCATAAATTAACAGTGGTTTCAATTTTAACATGTAACTAATTCTTTTCTGAACAGGATAAGATGGTACATTACCACCTCTGGAAGGACTTCAAGTAAAGCTCAAGCTCCTACTACTAATGAACATAAATTCTTGACTGGTACAAGGATCCTCTTCACATTCTATGAAAACGGACATGTATTTTTCCCCAGTTGCCAAATATAATAACTCTATTTCTTAAAGCATTTTTGTCTGTATCCCCAAAGCCTTGAAAAAGATTCTTAGCAGCAACAAAACAGGACTGACCTGTTACCCAGTCTTTCTTTTTTTCTTCTTGAACACGAGCACAGCAACAAATAAACTCCCATAAAATCACAGAACAGAAAACAACCCCACAAAATCTCAGTGGCACTGCTTGTCCAGAGATTGTTTTACATATGATGACTAGTGTCTGTTTTCAGTTCTCTGGAGAAATAAAAAAGAATGTAGCAGTCTACAGACATTTCAAACACTTACACAAGGATTCAGTAAACAATCAACATTAATAAATATCATTTGCTCCTTCAAAAGATTCATTTTTGAAGAAAATATAATTTATTTGGCTAGCACATAGTTTTAGTGCAGTTTAAAATGGTCAGGTAGAACAACGAAACCCTGAAAACAGTCCATTTTTAGTACCTGCCCTTTTCGAAATGAACTACCTAGTAAACAAATACAAAATATCATGGCTTTCTATTAAAATGCTCAAACAATCCATTAAAGAGCAGGGGTCCGTATTAAAATCCACTGTTGCTTGTACTAGCAATCTAAAAGAAAACACCCATAATTTCAATGACATTAAGCTGAAGGTTGTCTATGCTGCTGTCCTGTGAATTCAGATGTTTTAGCCAAAGACATTTCTTTTAAGTGAATGATGAGCCTGTGTTGCAATTTATCAGTGCTTAATATCCCTCATGAGTCTTGCTGGGTCCTCTTCTGTGAGGCTTTTCCCTGAGTCATATATCTATTGGAAAGGCTGCCTAAATTGAGAGGAAGAAAGCATCATGCTTTAAAGGTGTTATTTGCGTTTTGGGTTTTTTTTTTTTTTTAAAGACATAAACCAACTGAAACAAAAAGACAGGAGAAAATTACTGTCAGACTTGACAGCATGCTGTCATGAAACTATAATGAACTATAATGAAAGGACATACAGATCAACTTAAGATCATTACCTGCTGAAGGACAGTAGGAAATAATAAAATACAAAATTGAAAACTAGCATTTTCTTCAACTAAACACCTAATGACAAATCATTTTGTTTTACAAAATCCCCAAACTTAGATTTGAAAAAGCCTTGCAGTGAAGACAAAAAATCTCAATGTGTCTTCCCAACAAAACTGATAATTTAATTTCAGATACATAATTGAAGTCAAATCTTTACAAACTTCGGAAACTCCAACTGCAGGGAGATTAGTGTATTATACACCCATGCTGCTGAAAGGTTTGCAGAGTTGTACTAGAAATTCTAATTTTTAAAAAAAGCAGCAGTTCTTAAAATCTTCATTGTACTTGCTAATAAGCATGTGAAATTAGTGTAAGGAAGCTGCATCGTTAATCACGCATTTAAAACAAAACATCTCTGATTCGGACAGAGTAGATAAAGGCCTTTATAAAACAATCTCACTGCTACTTCTAAATGTAATTTTAACTTTTTTGCATTTTGGCAGCTCAGACCAAGGATGTGGTTTGATAATCTAAGTTAGTTTATCACGTATAATTTTAAATAATTACTGCAAGGAACCCTCACAAGAAAGCATACTGTGTTTTGTCTCCAAAGAACCAGAGAACCCCATGTAAGCTGAAACAGAAGAGATTGATACAACTCTACCATACCCTCCTGCAAAATAAATCTACCAGGGTCAATGATATAAAGGCATAGAATTGTTATGCCCCAGTTTTGCTTCCAAGACAAAACTCAAAAATTGTACACTTTTCCAGATTAAAAACTAGGTGGCTTCAGCCTGGTCAAGCTGCCACTGTGTTCAGCAAATTAGGTAGAGTTCCTATAAGGACTGATGAAGAATCATACAATTATAGAAAAATTTGGGTTAAAGGTCATTTAGTCCAACCCTCCTGCCGTGGGCATAGACATCTTCAACTAGATCAGGTTGCTCAGAGCCACATCCAACCTGACCTTGGATGTTTCCAAGGATGAGGCATCCACCACTTCTCTGGGCAACCTATGCCTGTGTTTTGCCATCTTCACTGTAAAAAACTTCCTTCTTTAATCTAATGTAAATTGACCCTCTTTCAGTTTTAAATCATTACTCCAGGTACTATAACAACAGTCCCTGCTAAAAAGTTTGTTCCCGCCTTTCTTATGGGCCCCTTTTTAGAACTGAAAGGCCACAATAATCTTCCTTGAAACCTTCTATTCTCCAGGCTGAACAACCCCAACCCTCTCAGCCTCTCCATAGGAGAAGTGCTCCATCCCTCTAATCATCTTGGTGACCCTCCTCTGGATCGCCCCAACAGGTCCATGTCCTTCCTGTGCTAGGACCCCAGAGCTGGATGCAGTGTTCAAGGTGGAGTCTCACCAGAGCACAGCAGAGGGGCAGAATCCCCTCCCTCACCCTGCTGGACAGGCTTTTACACATAGTTTCTGAATTGAAGATATACAAACCTGACTGGGGACTCAAAAATACTTTTCCTTTTTGTTTCTTTTTTTCTTCATGCATAAGCACTCCCTACAAAAAACATACATCAATGAAGCAACAAAACTGAAATATTTATTTCACAACATAAAAGGTTTTCCTTGAAAGCTTAAGTAAAGCTTTTCTTAATTACTTTATATAGACTTTAAAACATGTAAGTAAAAGATGAAACAAAAGTGACACTTGGTGTTTACCTGATTTAATCTACCAGCATGTTTGACAGCACTGGGTAAAGAAGGGGATCCGCACAACACTTCTGGTTTTGAGCCACCTGAAAAAATCATAAAAAGGAGTTGCTAATTGGAAACTGGTTTCCATTCAGTTATCATACGACAGAAAAATACCACAATACTTTCTATCTAGAATCAGAAAATGTAGAATGTAAGACGTTATTTTCCTCAATTTTATAACATGGAAAACTCACATACAACTCACAATGTGGTAACATACATTTAAGCTAGGAACCTACATTAAATTAAGCTTTGTATCCTCCTCCAGAATCAGCAGGAGATAGAGAACTTCGAAGATAAGGTGGTAAGTGAAGTGTCTGTAGTCTCACAAAATGCAGCAATGCAAAGAGTGATCAAAGAGTGAACTCTTTGATCCATTTGTTCCTATTACTTGATTCAACTAGAGAGAACACTTCAGGCACTAAGCAAGCAATAAAAGACAAAGTCCACCCTACAGCAATTCTTTCAAACGCAAATATATTAATTCCCAAAATACAAATAATAGATAAAAACACCTATTGCAGAACTTAATATTTTAGACATATATACTCTACAGCCTAAATATAGTTCTCCTATGATGAATGCTAAGTATGATTGACTATGAAACAGTCAGGCATATTCCCCTCCACCTTAGCAAACTCAGTATCATGGCAAACAGAATGGTTGAAGAGAAGTTCCGTGAAAAAAGGTCAAAGATAAACAAACTCAAAAGTTAAATTTAGATTTGACATACACCTTCAAAAGGTCAGAAGCAGAATGAAGGATGGCTTCAATTTTTAATCAACTTTTCTGTCCATCCAATACTTCTAGTGGTCTATCAAAGTAAGAATACTTCTAAATATAGCCACAATTCTGAATATACTTGCACCATTTTCCTCCCTCTTCCAGCATTTCAACACAGTCTTATGCCCCTTCCACAAAATGCATCTGATTAGGAAGAGTTTCCTGATCTAAGGCAAACAGGGTATTTTTTCAAGTAGAGAAAAGCTGGTTTGAAAAATATGTTTATATAAAAGACTCCTATCTGTTCCTTTAAGAGGTCAAGTCATAAGTAATTTGTAAAACAAATTTTTTCTAGCCTGAATTTAAATGCACCCAGGTTTACCTATAGGGAAACAGAGATACTTTGTTCTTTTGGAAGACAATTACAAGTACCACATACTGTCGTAAGTCTCACTTTTATCTTAGAAAGATATTCCTTTATAACACAAATGATGAGTGATCCATCTCACTTGAAGGATGACTTAGATAATTAAATACTTTTGCTTAGCAGTATTTCATTCAGGTCTGTCAGTCAGGATCTACAAGATGAACTTCTGTATCTCTTCAACTGCCGAGTTGCCAGAAACATTCTTTATTTTATTTTATTCACAAAATTCTATCTGAGCAAATCTGTACATTTTTCATATTGACTTCAGGGTCGTACAGAATCATTCTGGTTTAGGTAATGTGAAGAGCTGTAACGTTAGCTTGTGTTGTAGTTATGATGAACTGGAAGAGAAGCTGTAATTTGAAATGTTGGCAAGCTCGTATATTGTGATGACAGTGGAAGCAATTTCAACATATTTGATATTCATAGCCTTTTTATTACAAATATCTTATCTGCTAAGAGAAATCTCCCAGGATACAGCACATTTCTGAAAGGAAGGAGAGGATGAAGGGAAAATGCTTAAATGTGACTACATTAAAAAGAAAAAACATTTACATGATGCAAAAACCTTATCTGTTAGTCAATCATGTTAAAAATACCAAAAAACCCTGTAAGTGCTATTTAAACTACTCAGCTTGATCAGTTTCATACCTGCAACTCCTTTATATTGTGGGCATTCCTTTTTAATATGACCTTCTCTTCCACAGATAAAACAACGTTTTTCTCTTAAGTCTCTGTCTTCCAGGCGCTTCCATTTCTCTGCTGATTGCCTGGGAGTCTTCTCTCTTCCAGTTTCCACTATTACCCTTGCTAGTTTTCTCTTCTGAGGTGTGCACAGGTGCGACTTTCCCTCCTTGACTGAGTTCTCCTTTTCTGTTGGATTGTTCTGCATTTCTTTGTCCTCTTTGCTTCTTTTCTCCTTGATTTCTCCATACCTTTGTGTACCTTCATAATCGCGACGCCGTCTTAGTCTGCAGGAGCAGAAAAACACTGCAGAATTCAGAGGCCTTACATTCATACACCGAGTCAATAAAAAAAAAGAAAGAGAAAATGCATGTGCTGTCCTTAGACAAAGTAATTCTTCAGTGGGATAAATAAAGTAAATTGCCATACCTTTTCTTTTGAGTCTCCCACCAGACAATGCTCCACTGATGTGATACATATTTAATAATTTAACTTTACAATTAGATGATATTGCAGTCCTAAATACTAATAATTGTAACTCAAAAAATGTAAGATCAACTGAAAATATGGCTGCTCAAGTTGCAGACAATGGAAGAGAAGAAACACCAAGTAAAATGCTAACAAAATACAAAAAAATAGGGCTATAATTCTGGGTTTTCTTCTATTTGTACAATTCAACCAGAACTCAGTTCTTTCCTTCTGAAACTGTGCATATTCACTCGAAAAGTCTCTTCTGTTGAGAGAAGCTTCTAACATTCTACCTGACTTAAAGGTTTAGTAGTGAAGAAACACTACCACTGTTAGACTTGCTTCATCTAACAGCTTTATGCATGACTAGAGAAGGAGACAGGAGTGAAACTTCCAAATCTGCAGATGACACCAGGCTCCTTTGGCAAGTTGGATGCATTGCTAATGGCTAGAAACTTGGAAAATACTTCAGAAAACTGAATGAAGGGCAAAAGAATGGCATGAGCTTCAAGGTGAGCTTCTTTTTTTCAAAAAAAGGCATAAAAGGAAGACCTGGGGAACTATAGGCTGGTCAGTGTCACCTCGGCCTGGTAAGATCACAGAGCAGATCCTCCTGGAAACTATGCTAAGACACATGGAAAACAGAGAGGCAACTGGTGACAGCCAACATGCCTTCACTAAGAGCAAATCATGCCTGACAAATCTGGTAGCTTTCTATAAAAATAGGATACAGAAATGGTGGGTAAGGAAAGAGTGACTGACATGATGTACCTGGACTTCTGCAAAGCATTTGACACAGTCTTACACAACATTCTTGTCTCTAAAATGGAAAGACATGGATTTGATAGATGGACCACTCAGTGGGTAAGGAACTGACTGGATAGTTGCCCTTCAAGCATTGTGGTCAATGTCTTGATGTCTGTGTGAACACCAGTGATGAGTGGTGTTCTTCAGGGGTCTGTATTGGGACCAAAATTATTTAACATCTTTGTTAGGGACATAGGCAAATGCATTAAGTGCACACTCAGCAAGTTATCGGATGACTAAGATTAGCTTTAAAGAGATACAGGAAAGTACTATTTTGCAGATCAGTCAGAACACTTATGGAACTGGTTGCCATAGAAGACTGTTAAGGAAACCAGGAGAATCAGGTTCAGGAAAAAAAAAGCAAAAAACTAAAAGGACAAAATCATAAACAAGTCCAGTCCACAAATGAGCATTACCAGAGCAGGGCAGGTATGTGCTCTAACATCCCTTACACAGCAACTGCAGATGCTGAGGGAATGCATGAGAAAAGACTACAGAAAAGAACTAGTTTACCCTTCATAAACAGCACTCCCTTTAATGGACAGAGGACTCAAATGTATCAGTGGTTTTACCCCATAGGGCATTTCTGTTCTTAGATGCACATTCCCTTTTACTTTCCCTCTAATGTTGTACAGAACATAGCTGAGTAAGTGCAATGAATTGGTGTTTCACCTCAGAATGCAAGATTAAAAATCCACAGATGTAAGACAGCAATTTGGATGGACATTGCAGAGACTTTCACACCACCTTCAGCATTCTTTAATCTCAAACTATCATCAGCTACTGTGCTTGCAATTGCTAAAGCTGAGTAAATTTCTAAATTAACAGAACCAACAAAGTAAGTTCAGAAATCTAATGTGTAATGGAACAGCCACTTCATCCATCATGATGTTAGTAGCTTTTTTTTTTTACTTACTTTCAGGAAAGCGCAAATGATTTTTAATAACAGCTTTTAACATAAATAGATTCTAAACAATGGTTAGATTTCTCCATTAACCTTATAAGTGAGCATAAAGGTTTTCAAGATTTCACTATTTTTTAGACATGAAATCTTTAAAGAGCTTTGTCTTAACTAGAAAATAAAATTAAAGGACGAGTTTTAAGTTAAGACATTTCATAAGAAGAAGAGTGGCAAAAGCCATTTAGCCATTCATTTGCTGCCAGAAGAGAGTCGCTGAATATTGGCCATGGCTACTCAGGGACAGGAAGCATTCTCTTGGATGTAAAACAGGGCAATGTTCTCATACACGTGTGCTTATGAAAAATAATGCTGTGACATTCTTGCCATGCTTTTGATAGGAATTGCATGATTGTGTGAACTTGACAAAATTGTGTCTTGCAAGGAGCAGCAAAATTCTGGTAGAAGAAGCTATAAATAAATAAAAACATAAAATATATCCATGACTGCTTTTCACAGCACACAATTATTCAGCTCTTTGACTACTCCTTTCCTGTATAATGGAGAGTCAGCATTGATACCTTAACAGTTCTGCAGCAACCCTATTCACCACTGCCAAAAGAGGTCCTCATACATTTTAAGTTTAATTCAGGTTCACGAAATAATCTGCAGCACATACAAGTTTTGTTTTAGCATTACTATCCTAATCATTCCTAAACAAACCTACGGAAAAATGTTACACACAGATGCCAATACTATACTCACTTTCGTCTCATGGGACAATCTTTCATGAAATGGCCAATTTTACCACAAGTTCTGCAGCATCTATCATTTGGTGCCAATTCTCCTTCTGTTAGAACCTCAGGATCAAAAAAGTACTCCTGTAGAAGAAATCATATATTTAAAATGAAAATCCAAACACTTGGAAATCAAGACAGATACAAAAGTGTTAAAACAGCAGTAAGAGTTACAGAAAGAATAAACTTGGGGTCTGTAGCTGAACCCTGAATGACCTAATGAATTAACTGGCCACTGACCTCTTCTTTGACAGGCAGCCTACTCACCACCAGATCTGCACACTCTGTTATAAAACTGCAGTTTTAAGAAATGCTAAGCTGGTTTTGATTTGGATTAAAATACATAAATCTGTACAATGAAACTCTGACTTGACTAGTATTCCGCATACCTAAATATTTTACATGCAAGTAACATTAAAACAGTACTCAGCAGTAACTCACATGAAGATTTTCAGAGTAGTGTGGAAATTTAAGAGAAAGACCTTAGAGTGTAACCATACTCCTGCAAAGGCTAAGTTATATGGCAAAGAGCACACACATACTCCTCTTCAAAGGAACTTACCATTTTTGATGGGTATTCTTTAGGAAATATTTTTATAGGGGTACCAAATACCCTTCTGCCATTGATAAAAGCCTTCATTATAAAATTTGTCACTGTGGAAGAAAAAAAACCCCAAACTGAAATCATCATTTAAATATCAAACTAGAATGTGAAATAATATCCAAGAAAAGATCTTCACTTTGTAACTGAAATAGAAGACTTACTTTTTCTTGACAACCCAGCTCCAAGATTGTGGTTCAAATCAAAGGGATCTGTAGAAAAAAACATGACAGGTATTCCTCAGTGTGCAGACTAAAGAGTAGAAATTCTTTCCATAAAAATGAAAAGGGCCAAACAGTTTACAGAATATTTCTAAAATATGTCGCTGCATTTTCTCTGTCAGAGATCACAGTGATACTCAACAACGTAATCATACACAGAATTAAACCATTTAAGTAAATATGGGCTCAGCTAAACCTAGTATTTTTGAGACAACCTCAATTGCATTATAGTTAATTTCTTTGCCAAAGGATTTTGTTAAATCTATTTTTCTGCCACTTACTTAATAATGAAAAGTATGAAGTTTGCTTTGCAATTTCTTTTCAGTAGCCAAAAAGACCCTCAAGAATAATTTTTAGCACTACCGTAACTCAAAGGCAATTTTGTGATGGTTGCAAATCATGAGCAAATAACAACTTATAATCTAGTAACAGAAAAATAAATAAGCTTTGTGAAAAAGCAGAATTTTCATGTAAAAGAAGTTCTCTATATTCCTGTACTTCATATGATTTTACCTTCAATTACAATATATTTGGAAGTCCACTGCTTTTTGAAAGTTGTAAGCAGATTTTTTCTCCTGATGCAGATGACATGCTCTTTAAAATCAAATTCTTCTGTGTAGAATCGGAGAAGTCCCAGCCACAGTTGCCCAGCAGATTCAGTGTTTTTCCCATAGTCTGGCCAAACAACCGACTAAAATGACAAAAATAATGTTACATCCCGTACTTACATTAAGGAGAATGATTTTCATGATTTTCATAATATATTTTCATAATTTATTTTATATGGAAAAACAATGGAGTTACACTAGAATACTTCCTCTCATAATTTATATTGATAATCCAACATTGGTTTTAAACAGTATATTTTTTAATCTATTAACAACAGAAGTGAACAATTGGTAGAACTTCTGGCATTAGGTTTTGCCTCTTAAGAAAAGAATTTATTAATTCACTTTCTGAGTCTGTATAAAACAAAGTTATTCAACAGAATTAACCAGATATGACCAGATATACAGGTGGTAACAGTTATCTTCACCTAGAGAAACAAAGAACAATTAATCATCCTTAACACCTTAAAATAATTTTGTGATCTATTTTGTTAGATTCTGGAGTTTGTTTTTTCACAGATGAATTACAACCAACCATATTTCTAAAAGCTTTACAACACAGGAATGGAATTTTCAAAGCAGGAAATACTTCTATTCCTGTATTTGTTCTGGATAGAATTTATTTTGTTCTTAGTAGCTAGTATAGTCTGTGTTGTGGATTTAGCATAAGAATAATGTTGATAACGTTGGTAACCCACTAATATTTTAGTTGCAGCTCAGTAATACCTACCCTAAGTCAAGGACTTTCCCATGCTCTGCCAGCCAGCAGGTACACAAGAAGCCAGGAGGGAGCACTAGCAAGACAGCTGACCTGAACTGGCCAAAGGGATATTCCATACCATAGAATGCCATGCCCAGTATATAAACTGTGGGGAACTGGCCAGGAGGTACTGACTGCTGCTGAGGGGTGGGCTGGGCGTTGGTCAGCAGCTGCTGAACAGTTGTGTTGGGCATCTCTTGTTTCTCTCAGGTTTTAGTCCTCTCTCACTCTTTTAATTACTACCACTACTACTACTACTGCTACTACTATGATTATTATCATCATTGTAACAATTAAAAGTATGAGGATTATTATTTTATTTTGTTTCAATTAATAAAGTGTTTTTATTTCAACCTACAAATTTCACCTTTTTTTTTTTTTTTAAATTCCCCTTCCCACCAGGGAGGGGGCAAGAGAGTGGCTGTGTGGTGCTCAATTGCCAGCTGGCTTAAACCACAATATTCAACCTCTGTATTTGGGAACAATGTCTTTAAAAGGAATTTCTATTTATTTGCCAAGCTACAGGTAACATTTCCAATTAGCCTGATTTACTCACCAACTCCTCTATCTTATCAAAGAAATATACGTTCCAGCCATCAACTAAAATTTCAGGCTTTTTTGGTTCTTTGTAGATCTGAAAGAATAACATTAAAACTCATTAGAAGAGCCTTTCATATTCAGCACTGACATTCTTCTGATCAATACTGTATACAGTTACTCATTTCTTTCCAATATACTGTACCTCTTGAAGAACAGGGATGACTGGTGGATTTCTCTGTTGAAGAAAATAAAGCACCATAAGAGTATATGCGTAAGATGACAGGCTACCACGAGATGCATCTCCAATGTCACATATCTAGAAAAAGAAATGTGATTTTTATCTTTCATGGTGATCATCCTTTGCTGCAGGAACTACTACTTCTAGAATGTCTGAAATACTCTTACCTTTGTAAAAACTTTCATTGTATAACACAGATATTTTACTCTAGGATCAATAGCTGCATATGATGACAGAAGTCTGGTGTTATGCAAGGCCTACAAAAATAAGAAAGTCATGTAGAAAATAAAGAAGCTCTGAAGTCATGAAGGAAATAAACTGAAAACATGAAACACAAAAACTCTAAGTTGTGTGCTCAAGAAACACCTATGTGAAGCCCTGCATAGTAGGACTATATATTGAGAAAAGAAGCATTCAACAATGAGTTTATCACCTGCTCTTTTAAAAGCTGATCAACTTCCTTAATCTGTGTGGAAGTGGTACAAAGCAGCATTCACAAAACAATACGTCAAAACAAGAAGCATTTATCTCCTACTACAGTTTCAAAATATTTGGTAGAAGGTAAGTACCAGAGATTTCAGTCTGGATCTGTAAGAGCTACCAACGGACACATATGGATGCATAACTTTAAGGAGAAAAATTTCACACTTAGTGGTTGAGGTATTGTCCTCGAGACTCCCCTTGAGCTCTTAAAAACCCTCCACAAAGTTTAAAAATTGTCTCTAAGATGTAACTTTCCTTTGCTGTTTCAAGGAACAGGGTTTTGAAATTTAGAGACGTTGAAATAAACAAAATCTGTTTTAAAAATATTTGGCCAAAAACACATAGATTGTTTTTTTGGTGGTTTTTTTTTTACATTGTAATATGTTATAGTTCAGGCAACCTGGGCTCAAAATCACTATTTCAGGTCTCAAGCCTAGGCAAGAGCCATGATGCTAAGTGGCATCTAAAAAAGCTGAAGTTACATTATTTTGTCTCTTATTTAAGAAAGATTTAAAATACCTAAATCACTATTTCTTACTATTACTGAAGAGCTAATAGATTTTCTTAGGAAAGTGACAGCTCTAAAGTCACAACTGTGCAGCTGACTGCACCCGTAGTCAAACAAACAAAACCAAAAAGGTTTCTCTGAAATACAAAACTGCAACACGTAATTGGAAACAGCTGATTATTGAACCTCATCCAAACAATCACTTCAGTCTCAAGAAACAGATCCTCAGTTTTTTGTTACACGACATAAAATAAAAAAGGAGATAACCTTACCAGAGTATTATATAAACTGATGTCTACTTCAAGACCACTTCTGACATGGAAAAATTTGACAATTGGGACTTTAGCAGTTGTTATAGGCAAGACATTTCTTAAACCTAGGATGAAATGTTTTATTACTGAATGGCTACAATACAGTCCTACACAGTATCAAATAACTTCCAACTGTAGCAGAAAGGCTACAAAATAAAATCTTAGTTGACACCAAATTTGTGTTTCAGTTATGTTTTAACACTGATTTTAGAAATTTGTCCAACATGATCAATCTGCTAAATATAATTTATATAAATGCACGTTTAGCCCCCTCAAAAAATAAAGATTCTAAATAAAAGTATAGAATTTCTTTATAGAGAAATAAGCTTAAGAGATAAGTGATAGTTCATCACAATTCATTTGAGATACATTAAAACAAGCACTATAAAATTCATGATTTCTTGCAGAAAAAACAGGATTCCCATTGCAGACTTGTATCAGAATATCTTTTACTATCAACTTCCTATGCACTGAACATACTAGTATGCAATTATTAAATTGAAGCCTCAAGTCTTAAATCATTGTTCTGATGCAAGTTATAAATATACTATCTGTCCAGTTCAGATGTAGTCCAATAACATTATAACCTCTAAGACCTACATATACAAACAAAAATAAATCTAAACATTCACAATATTCAACCTCGCTCTTACTAACATAAACTCTTTAATCTAGTTATATCTTAATGATTTTCATCTACAGTGCTCCAGAATGTTGTCACTACAGCAAATGACATAACAAAATCACAATCATTTATTTTAATTTTTCAGAAAGTTACCTGACTGTTTCTTGAGAACTTTTGCTAAATCTTCAATGATTCTGATGCAATCAAGTCCCTAAGACATTAAGAAAAAAAGCTGAAAGATGTATCTGCTGTAAGTATTTTAGGCAAACCTTTTATTATGTGCCATTAAGTTTAGAGCTATATAATCAAATGTTTCATGTTATACAGAATTATGTGAATACAAGGAATTGTTTCCAAATAGCATATGTAAAATCAACAGTTGATAATATTATAATGGAAACTTTTTAAAAGCTGATATTAGGCATGAAAGGAAACTGATGTGCTCTTCCATTATTTCCCATTCCCAGTTGTTTATGCAATAAAGAATGTTACTTATCTGCACAAATAAAGCTAGAATTGCAGAATTCAGGAGCAAAGTGGCTACTTCATTCTTACACTCATGCCTGGAGCAAGAGCAAACACCCCCAAAATAATCTGCCTTAGTGGTACCTTAGTATTTTCTTCTAATATTAAAAGCTTTTATAAAATAATGAATTTGTTACACTAGATACATAAGAGAAAAAATTTTGCATTTATTTAATCACAAAACCAAAATCTCCTCAGCCTACCTCAGCAGTTTCCAGACCATCTATTGTCATACAGATATCAAGATCACTTTGTTTGAAGCCAAAGCCATTTTTTGAGGAGCCAAACAAATCCAGCTTGGTTCCTGTAAGGCATGTGTTGTATTACAGCCATATCTCAACAAAAAAATATCAAATTATATGTAACACAGAATCTCAAATTGTATGTAGCTTCAAACCACTGCATGTCTTCTAATACAGGCATAAAAACATTATTGTATTTCTGCGGTACATGAAAACCTTCTGTTCAACTTTAATTAGAGAAAAGAATCTCTACTATTATTGACTCAAATAAGCGGTCTGAAAATTCCAGAAACAAGTTAGGTTTTCCAGTAATTAAATTATCAGCATGTAGGTTCAAGCTGACATCTGACTGAAAAATGCTTTATACAGACATCCTTAGGGTAAGGGATATACCTGGCTCCAGCCAAAAAAATCTTTTTCTAATTTTAAAAGACCACGAACTGAAGTCCAGGTGTTAAAGGTAAGAACTCCAGAAACAAACAAAGGAAAAAAATCAAATACCTAGGTTCTGTGAATAGGCCAGATGTTGTGTCTATATTTTAAAATATTCCAAGCCCAGTAAGTTTCAGTAGGAAGTACTGCAAAAAACTTGTTTGTAAGAGCAGTTACAAAAATAAGTGATTAATAAATAAAGTTAAAATAACAAACATAAAACTATTCCACTTCTAACAAATATAAAACTATTCCACTTCTGCTTTGATTGTTTCTTCCTTAACTTGCCATTGTTCCTTCCTACTAATATGTGCTATATACAAATAAATAAAAAATCCTAAATTTAAAAAAGCCTTAAAAGACTTAGAACAAAAATAAATGTGATGAAGTATTGCAATGCTGAGCAGCAATATGGGTTAAATATTTAAAACCAAAGTGTTTATTATACTGAAATGATGTTTTCTTGGAAAATACTCAGGTATGAAGAATTGAAAGTATATATATGAAGTTAGAATGGCCTAATTACCTGGGAAATCCTGTCTAATGAAGATTTCCAAGCTTTGTCTTATATGTTCTCGAGCCTGATCCTCTACTATGTTTGGAGCAAAATCATCTTTAAAAAGAGAAGAAAAAAAGACAACAATTTAGGTAACTGTTCTTTAGAAAGAACAAACAGCAAAGATTCAAGTGAAAATAGAGAGGGGTTTACAGTGGGGCAGGGGAAGGGAAAGAGAAAGAGAAAATTCACATGTGAAGGAAAGAAAGCAAGGATGAAGTAGAAGAGAAATACCTGTTCAAAGAAAAACATTAATTAGACAAATAATGCATTTTGTCTGGTCAGAAATGGCGAGAGAGAAAGGAGGAAAGCTGGGTCACTCTGAAAAGAACAAAAGTGGAGAAGTGTTACAAAACTGTATTTTGACACTACTTTTTCTAGAATACTGAAGTCTTTTTTTATGAAAACCACAAGGAACAGTCAACATAATTTAAATCAGACAAATATAAAAGCCAAAGTCAAAAACTCCACCCAAAATTAGACTCTCAGAAAATGTATTTTCCTGTATGAGTCATCAATCAGCCAGTTGGAAGACAAAACGGAACATTTCCTAGCTCTCTAGATACAAACTACTCAGCAATTCTATTAAAGCCATTACCATTAAGCCAAATCCTAGAATTGTATCTAAGACTTGGAGACATTGTAGCAAATAAATTGTCACCTTATAACACCAGTAATTTGTGGTTATTTAATGATTTTTTTCTGATTCTTTTGCTATGGCACAACAATATTCAAAGGAAAAAACTTACAGTAACATTGGACACAAACTTCATCTAGAATAACTGAAAACTTGGGTGGCAGTGGTGGCAGCGGGGCAAGCTCAATTTTCTTGAAGTCTTCTGGACAATCATTCTTTAAATGACCTTCCCGTTTGCACAAGCTACATACTACTGTAGGAGACTGCATGAACAAAAAGCAAGATTGGTATTCAAAACTGTAGTACTTTAATGAATTAGAGCAACACTTTAATATAACTTCTAACAGAACATAAGCAATATGTTTATGTTCTGATACAGTTTGCTTACCTTGCCCTTTGTGAAAGCTTGTTTACTGAACTGATAAAAAAGTTCAGATTCTAAGGACTGTTCTACTGCTGTGGTCTCTTCAGAATGGCTTCCCTTCTCAGTAAGGTATGCTTGACTCAAATTGATCCTCAGAGGTCCATCTACATTTTCTGTGCAATGTTTGTTCTCATATTTACTGGGGATGGAAAAATCATCTTCTTCTTCTGACAGTGCATCATCATCTCCAGATCCGGTATAGGCATTATCTAGTCCACTTCCAGCTCTAATGGTAATATTGCATTCTCTCCGATTTAGAAGACTTGGTGCTTCTTCCTCTTCATCATCTGAGTTAATCATTTGGGATATCTGACTCTGTGCTGAACATAGGAATTTTTTCAGGGATTCATCCAGTTCATCAGTACCTTCGGTGCTACTATCATCAATGTCAATCTTGTCATCCGTTATACCACTGCACTCCAAGCCAAACTCATCACTCTCTGTAAGCACAGTGTTTCGAAAACCTTCTAAGTCTGACGTACTACATGTCTCCACATCGTGCTCATTCACCATAAGAGGGAGTTCTCCACTGTCACTGTCTTCATCGATTGTCTGCTCAGCAGCCAAAATACTATTCCATTGTCTTTTTTGTTGTTCATGTTCTTCCTCTTCCTCTTCTTCTTCATCCTCATTTTCACTCTCTGTCTCTTCACAACTAGGTTTAAAATCCTCATTATCTCCAGAAATAATTTCCTCAATTATACAGTCTGAGTCTTCATGGGTAATCCCCAGATGACTTATATCATCAGCCAATTCTTCTTCTGTGAAACTTTCTGAGCCATCACAAAGTTTTGAAGGACCAATTTTATGTTCTTTGGGCATACATGTATTCTCTGTTACACAATCTTCTACTGTGGCTGTGTTTGTTCTACCATCCAAGTTTTGCAAGTCAGAATCTTCATGCTTTACAGCATCTTTTCCATGGTCCAGCATTTGAGATTTCTCCTCACTTGCATTTGAAGTGGGTGTTTTGCTCCATTTTGCACTTTTTTTGTGAGGCAAGGCAAAATACTTATAAGTTGCTCTCAGACAGTGAAGAATATACTCATACACTAGCTGGCTGTTCAGAGTTCTTGCCACATTCCTTTTGACTGAATATGGGTCTAGTAGAAAGAAGAAGTGAGCCAGCAGTGAAACAGTTAACTTCTTAAAAAAAGAATACACTTACATCCTTACAGAGTCTGAACTGATAGTTACTCTGAAACATTGTGTAAGGACACAAGATCTACAAATTGTGCTGGATACAATTTTTAAGTTCACTCGATTATTTCTGATAATGTTGAAAATAATACCCAATAGAAATATTTAGTTGGGTTTTTTTTAAAGTAATTCTACTATAACCAGTCCGATATTAAAAATTTCTAAATTGGAACACACAAATCAACAGCCAAGTCAGCACCCTATAAAAATGAAAGTTACAGTTCTTTGAAGTTTGTTGAGAGATATTTGTATACCTTCCACAGCAATGCGCTTTTTAGGCCAGTCCTTTGATTCACGAGACACTGGTTCCTTGAGTCGTATGCTAATAACCAAATCAGCCATATTGAACTCCAAAGCATAGAAACGAAGCAGTTCAAGCCAGAGTTGACCAACGGGTGCTGAACACTGCTGACCCAAATCAAATACTAAGGGGACCTGTCAATTACAGAAGAAAACTTTTAATAATATTTAGTGCACAGGCATTGAACTGTTACACTTCCTTTATTTCATCTGTAATCTAGTGTGACAGAATTTATCATAGGCTCTCTACTCCTGCAATTGCAATAAAAACTGCAATGAAAAAGTTGGAAGAGATAGTATAAAACTTCAAAACGAAAGAACGCAGCAATGGTAAAGAGTAGCATCAATGATTAATAACAATTGCTTCTTTAAGTGTTTATGCCATAATTTATAATTTCAAAGAAAGAAGCGTATCTCATCTCACAGGACAGAATGGACTGTACAGACTATTTCAGCCAAGTCTAGGCTGAACTGTTAACTCTCACAACATGCAATCACATAGTGATACTGTTTCTTACAAAGCTGTTATAATAGAAAGAATTTGGAAGAACAGCTCAAAGCAAAGAGGAAATATCATATGCTTAATCTAATGCCAAGATAAAACTGCTCCAACTCTGTCAACTATATTATCCTGGATAGAGTAAAATTCAGGGTCTTATCAAAGAGTTTGAAATTATATCTATTTTTCTGCCAGCTTCTTAGCACTAAGGGGTAAGCACAACAGACCTTGAAGAAAGCAGTCGTGCAATCTCCTAGTTCAGCTCATGGTTTTGAAACACAAACACAAAACTGAAATAGAAGATTGTTCTGCTTTGAGCACAGCAATGTCTGCTAGACTACTACAGAAACAAATTTAGAAGTTCAAACCTTGCCCCTTCTAGGGGAAGTTTCCTGTGGCAAATCAGAATCATCAGTGGGGTTGTGCTCCCAAACCACAGCATTGTTCTTGACTTCTCTCAGATGAAAATTAGTTAATTTGTTTAAGGAGAATCCTCCAATCTAGAGGAAACAAAAAAAGAAACATAAAGCTAAACATCACATGGACTTTTAGTCCCCACATCATAGTAGAATAAAGTTTAAAAACAGCTGTTCAGGTCTAGAATATGCCCCAACCTTTTTCTCTCTTGTCCCCATGCTTCTCTACAAAAATCTCTCAAGAGCTCAGTGCTCTTGGAAGGATGTGCTGGTGTCCATACTCAGGAAATATGGACAGTGAGGTGGACTGAAAACAGGATGAATGGCAGATCCCAGAGGGTTGTCATCAGTGGCACAGTCTTAACATGGGCACAAGTGGTGTCCCCCAAGGGTCCATACCGGGCCCAGTGTTATTTAATTTGTTCAGCAGCGACTGAGACAAAGAGATAGATGCCTCCTCAGCAGGTTGGCCAATACCCAGAGTGCAGCCTTGATAGGATGGAGAGATGGGCAGAGAAGAGCTGTCTGAAATTCAACAAAGGCACAGACAGGGTCCTGCACTGGGGAGGAATAACCCCAGGCACCAGCACAGGCTGTGGGCTGATCTGCTGGAAAGCAGCTCTGTGGAGAAGGAGCTGCGGGTCCTGGTGGACAACAAGCTGTCCATGAGCCAGCAGTGTGGCCTGGTGGCCAAGAAGACCAATGGTGTCTTGGGGTGCATCAGGAAGAGCACTGCCAGCAGGACAAGGGGAGTGATCCTGCCCTTCTACTGTGCTCTGGTGTGGGACATCTGGAGTGCTATGTCCAGTTCTGGGCTCCTCAGGACAAGAAAGACATGGAGCTCCTGCAGTGAGTCCAGCAAAGGGCTACAAGACAATTAAAGGACTGGAGCACCTCACTTATGAGGAAAGGCTGAGAGAGCTGGGCCTGTTCAGCCTTGAGAAGAGGCAACTGAGAGAGGACCTCATCAAAGTCTGAGTATCTGAAAGGAGGGTACCAAGAGGACAGATCCAGGTGGTGCTGAGCAATAGGACAAGAGGCAATGGGCAGAAACTGATGCACAGGAAGTTCCACCTGAATATAAGGAAAAATTTGGGTGGGTGTACTGCATAGGTGACCAAACGCTGGAACTGATTGCCCAGAAAATTCTGTAATTCTGTGTCATGCAACCTTTTCTTCACACATTAGATAAGCATAAATATGTATCTTTTAATTATATGGCCACATACAACAGGACGTTTTTCTCATCCAGTTCCAAAAGTGCATATGGTTTCGAGTGAGTCAGGAATGTAGTAGAGAAAATTGTTAACTGTAAGGTTTGTGTAATTAGTTAGAGGAACTGGAACACGTGTGCTAAACAATACAAGAGACTGTAAGTACAAAAATGAGTGCCATGAATATAATACATAAATGCTGTCCTGGAGAACTGGATTCTAGATTGGCATCCATAATACAACTCCTGACATTAAGATAGATTTCAGTTTCTAAACAAAAGAAATACATGCTCTAATCTCCTAATGTGATCCCCTCAGCAGGTATCACACCAGTGTGCTCCCCAACCACAGTCTACGTTTTGGAGAATTAGACGGCAAATTCCAAGACACTGTTTTGGGATGTAGCTTTGTGGATTGAGCTCTCAACAGTCTGGAAGAAAGGCTGTAAAAAATGAGGAAGTAAATTGTTGCAAAATGCATTATTCAATGCCCACCTCTCCTTATTTACAGAAGGGGCAACAGAGCACTTACTTCTAGTATGGTAGTAACTAGGACTGTGAAATGCAACCTTACAGCTAGGCATACTAAAGTTGAGTGTAGTCATTGAATGATTATGAATTCACAGATGAATTCACATTCTTAATTCCTGCAGAAATGGCAAGCTTATGGCTTGCTCAGAGTACCATAAAGCTGACAGACTATATACCACAAGCAACAATTCCCCCATACTATTCAGTGTATTAGTACACATACCCATGATCCCAAATAGACAGGCAGAAAAGGCTCTTTCCTCTGTTGTAGAAAGAAAATAACCATTAAAGCGAACACGTAAGGTGACAAGCCTCCCTCTTCAGGACGATCAACACAGCATAACTGTAAAAACAAATTGTGCAGTCATTAAAGCTTCAAGTAATACTATGAAAAATATTCTTTTAATGACTGTTCGGAAGTCAGTCACATTGGATACTAACAGAAACACAGACATCTTTGAGCTCTTACTAGATGGAATTTGCTCTCAAGGCCTGCATATTTACCGCAGTTACTACCATACTACCATAACATTTTCAGTTTAAGAGCCATAGGACACAGACTGGCAAAACAGAGAGCATACAGCACATTTGCAAAAAATGATAGTTCCTTTTGCGTAGATACAGTACAAGTCAAAGGTTTTTCAATTTTTTAATTAATATTTTAACTGCGGACACACAAATTTTACAAGTTAATTTAATTCACAAGATTGTTTTAATCGACAATAGAGACAAAGAGTTTTTTCATTTTTTTTTCATGATGGATTAAGTTTATGAGAAACTAGGAATTCCATTTCATATACATTCCTCTGACGAGTTTGGTAATAGAGCAGGATAATTACAGTCTGCATGCCATTGAATGAAGCTTAAAATTCCACTTTTGAAATTTAGTGGAACATTATCACACGCAAATGATAATTATAAAATTTACAGTTTATAAAAACTTAGGTCCTTATTCCAACTCTTTTTCCAAGGACTGCTTCAATAACTGTTTTCGAAACCATAACTACAGGCATAATATCAAAGTTCATTCAATATTTATTCACAGATAAGGGAATACAAATCACTCTCACCTTTGCCCAGTATCTGAAGGCAATCACTAAAGGAACGATAGTAGGTTCCAGCTTTCCAAGAGTAGCCAAGTGGTCTGCTGTCAGATAAGCGTTCTCATTCCCTGCACTCACTTTACAAATAAGGCCACTAAAATCCAAAAAGAAATGAAAGATCTTGGAGGTTTTGCAAAAACACCCATAGGTCAGATAACACCTCACAGAACAGTGTAGGAGAAGGCTGTAAGGAAAGACTTAACAGCCTCTCAAAGACAGCGTCTCTGCATGAAAAGCAGCATGCAATACTAACTTGATTTATGGTTAGGTTGAGAATATATGCATTATAATTTTCTGTACAAGTGTTTTAAGATACAACTCAAATTTAAGTATTTTTTCTAATACTAATTTAATGAATTGAAAAAGTTATAGTATTAATTTCCTTCATGAAACGAAAATGTCTTCCCATATCACACCCACCATCAAACAGTTTCTATGCTGTTTTCACATAACATGAAGTATTTTTAAACACTGAAAAATCAAGGCAGCAGCAAATAACTGGTAATATTTTTATCAGCAGCTGTTTATAGAATGTTTCATGAATCTTAATTGATATTCATCAAATGGGCAAAATAAAATATTTTTCACTTGTTCTCAAAATACTAGCGAAGCTAAGCAAACTGTTCTTATCCTTACAAAAATCTATAATTGAATATGGTATGTACACTACCTATAAGAAAGGAAAGTTTCTGCTTAAGCAATAATCCCAAATGGAAGGGTAAGGGTACATGCTGGAAGCCATAATGGTTGAAGGGGTTGGGAAATACACAGCTGAGGACAGAACAACCCTTACCCTCTTATTCTAGGCTAGGAATGACTTGCCCATGAGTGTTAGTTTGTGTTTCAAGATCCATGGAACTGTAATAATTTAGTACAGAAACGTCATTTATCAGGTGGTAATATAATTTACATTGCTATACACTATTAGAACACACAAAGTGACAACCGAGACCTTTGCTTTTCTCTGCACACCACCACTGGTATTCTAGCATGGAAATCTGCATCAACTTCCGTAAAAGATTCTAAGTGGGAAAAAGAAAAAGCCACATTAAGCATGTTGACAAAAAGTATGTTGAACTGGGTGCAACTAGAGGAGTACAGGTAGAATTTCAGCTTCTAATACAATGACTAATGTTGAGAAAAATAAAGTACATGTGATTTAAGTGTTTCACATGTGATGGGAAGAATATGGTCTATACAATAAGCACTGTTAGGAAAATACTGAGAAAAACGAGAACTTCTCAAAATTCATATATACACAGCAGGTATAATTAAGGAGGTGTATTTTGCTTAAGAGCTGGCTTCAGTAATTCAGGCATGTAGACAGACCAACAATACCTGTGGAACAACATTAGTGTGAAAAATTAAAAACCACAGTGTTACATCACTACTATACAGAAAGAAATTTTTTTCCCTAGTTATCTGACAATCCTTAATGTAAATATAGAACAGGCTTGCCTACATGATGTAATGTCCTTTTGCTGTGCTTTTTCTATTTTTTTCCTTCTCATTCTTCATACAATTTTCCAAATGTGATCCAGCTGTCAGTCACCCTGGTCCTTTCTCTTAGTGGTGTTTATTGATCCAAACTGGACTTATTTTTTGATACCTCATGGTTTCACTGGGCCAGAAAGGGAGGAAACACTCAAACAATTTTAGATACTTAACTCAAAAATTCTGAAATTACAAGATTTTTGTGATGTTACTTAGCCAACTGGACACCTAATTTCATTGAAAATTATCTTGCTTTTGCCACTGGGGTACCTCAAACACCTAATGCTCTATCCCTGTATCTTCTCACTCACAGAGAGACTTTGCACAACACATTAATGCAAATATTACTTGCTTTTGTGATACAACAGCGATCCTACTTCTTACAAGACCTGGGTCTTCTTCCTCGAATCTGACTTAAAAATAACCCCATTCTCAAAGACTATAATGGTCCAGACATTAAAATGTACATTACAACGATGGTGGGGGTGCCACTGAGAAAATCTAGTTCAGTAAATATACATGTTTTGAACCATATGGTCTGGTTCCCCAACTGTGGGCATAAAGCAAGGCAAGAAAGCAGTGAAGGTACTTTTTGCAATCTGCATTTAAAGAACAAAAAGAACAGAGTTTTCACATCCCCCCTCCCCAATATTTTCATTTTTTTTCTAGCCTGCATATGCTTGAATCGGTCTGAGTAAGTGCTTTTTTTTAAAGGATCTTAAACTTTACTTCCCTGTATTAATGCCCAGAGTTACATTCATTACCTGAAAAAAACCCCATGTGTCTTTATGCAGTCATCTGTACACGGCCATCACCTGCACTGACAGACACATGCAGGTAATTACAGGAAAAGAGACCACAATGTGAAAGTACATTACCGGGTTTCTGTTACATGTTAAAGAACTTAGGCTACTTTTTGTACTCTGCATGGCTAATAGAGCAGGCTGGGGAGGGCAGCAGAGTCTACCTCACGTGTAATGACATCTTCACCTATAATGTAGACGAAAGCTTCCCACTAGGAATTTCTCACATCATCAAAAATAAAAGAAGTTCAGCCCTCATAACCCTGAATACCAAACCAAATGTAGCTCTGTCAATGTATGCTTTTCTGCAGTATTTTTCAGTCTCATATCTTTCTAAAAAAAGAATAGCATGTGGTGTACCTGTTCAGCAGAGGTGAAACTCAACAATACTAAGCAGTAATAGTTTAATGAAATTGAGAATCCAGCAATTTTTTCTTACCACTGTTCTGGAGACTTTCTTGCACAAGTAGGAGAACATCTGGTTGAGTCATCTGTCAATAAAAGGAATAAAGCTGGTTTTGTATCAATCACCTGATTTAAACCACCTCTACATGTACTTCACTATTATTAAGTTGTAGCAAAAGGAACAGGAGCTCTGCTTGCTTTGAAGGAAAAAAAAAATCCTGGAGTAATTGTTAGTAAAGTTATTTTTACCTCTATCAAAGACTTGGTTAAGAAAACGCCCAGCAACAGAATTACTGTTTCAGTGTGCTTAAATATGACTGCACTCTGACACAGTGGACTTACATCGTGTTAAAGACTGGAATTATAGCTTTTCAAAATTATATGCACTTTATGAACTTAGATCATTCTTTGTTTCCTAAAGGAAAGGTTAAATTCTAACAATGAGACTGCCAAATCAACTACAGCAGGAGTAAGTTTAAATATGGAATCAAGTCCTTAATTCCTTTTCAATATTCAAGCACAAAGACGCAAAAAACAATTAACATGACAAATAAAGACCTTAAATTACTCCACATATAAATAACATAATATGGTTTCATGGCTCAAATATAACCTAGTAGTCAAAATGTGCATATGTGAATATATCAATACAAAACCAGGATCAGTATCAAAACAAGATCACAGAAGTGTCACTTATTCCAGCTGTTAAGAGAATATAAATAATCATCTGTCTCACACGACTGCTAGATTACAGATAATTTTAGTGTTTTCAGAAGAAGTTTCAATAAAACACAAAGCTGTATTACACTGCCGGATAACTACAATTCTGTGAAGAAAGGAATGTTATTTTAAGACCAGACTAGCTCTGTTTTACTCCATGGGCTTTTAGAAAAAGTGTTACTACCACACTATAAAATATATTAAAAATATAATCTACATGAAGACGCAAACATTCAAAACCACTAACACATACTTAATAAAATGGCCTTACTTACATTGGCAGGAAACTGAGTATCTATGTTTATGTCTGAAGTTTTGAAACCAAATCTGCTATAGGAGGAGCCATACAATCTTAATGAACACTCTGCAACAAAAAGAATTATACTTCATATATATTATATTTACACTATGCCTAACTCCAAGTCTGTAGCTACTTTACAGCATTGTTAATATATCTTAAATCTACAACTGGTTTTGATAAGCACAGGAAAAGAAGAAGGGTCTTCAACAGCCCAGAACTGTATACTAAATCCTGCCTTCTATGCTGTTGTTGGTAAAGGGTTATCATGAAGGTCAAATCCTTCCCATATCCTTTTCATCTTCACTTTTTACTACAGGCCTGTTTGGGTCATGAACACCATTGTAATTTAACTCTGAAACACATTTATATTGCTACATCAAGTTGTTCAAGAGACTAGTAACTAAACATGCTGTTTTAGAATTTAGAGAGCCAAGGTTTTTAATTCAGTGTTCATTTCATACGCTGTCAGGGATTTTTTATTGGTTGATTTCTTTTTGTATAGACAGTTTTTGTCGTTACTTTGTTTTTAATAAGTTGGCATATCCAACACTTAAATTTCAAATAATACCTGGCAATTTTTGACGCAGCAAGTTTTCCATCATTGTTTTAATATTAAGCCTTTCTTCTAGATCTTCATTATTTAAGCCAAACTCCTGCACAACATTTTCAATAGCAACACCAATAGCTTGTATCTGGGAAAGCGTCGGAGGAGGAAGAGCGGTCAGCAGTTGTTCTTCTTGCTTTTCCTTTCAAGATAATAAGACCGATGTTTTAATGAGTTTCTTGAGTTGCTTAACGTGCTAGAATGAATGCCAACAACTCATCCCAAATAATACCACCACCACAAATTTTCCAGTTAATGTAGGTAATTGGAAACAATAAAGAAACTGATACTCCAGGAGGCTTCAGTAATGTTCAGAGGTATATATACATGTATTTGGCATGTTAAAAAAAATGACCAGTTCTTTCATCACCTATGAGGTGTGAAAAGGTAGGAGCTAAAGAGGAAGAAACAGAAGATCTGCAGAAGACTTATTTTTGTCCACTTCAAGCAGAGAAAACTAGAAGACACTTTAAAAAAAAGGTAAAACTGATGTTATGCTGGAAGTTATTTTGATGCTTATGCTCAAAACAAACATATTTCCTTTACATATAAACAAGTCTGTAATACTCCACAAGTGCTTAATTTTTACAGTATTTCTGAACTGAAATATTCACTCCAACATACAGGTTAGAATTGCTAATTCTGCCATACCAACTGTATTTGCATATTGCTACTCCTCATTGCAAAATCCAGGTCCCAAGCTTACTGTTTTTACCAGTATCACTATGTAAAAGTTTTTAAAAAGATTGAAACATAGTAAAAACTAAATGTGGAATGATTTTAAAAGCAGTGCAGTTTCATCATCATTAGTGGGGTAAGGAAGGTTTCATCAAACTACAGTTTATACTTTTTCTTGTGCTTAACTCACCTTTAAGCTTTTCTTGTGTCTTTTTTCTTTAATATGCTTATGAGCAAAAGCCACCGACTCAATCAAAACATCACACAATTTGCAGGTGTATTTTGCTGTTGGGTAGCTTCGAGGTTGCTAAAATAAAGATAGTAAAAAAACCCCTAAAATATATAAAGATATTATTTTCACTTCATTCAATACCCTTGCTAAGTTGAATGACTAACTCTGAAATCTACACTCACTCGCTTTAGCTTCCATCACTCCATATTTGCCATCAAAAAAAGTTTGCACATCGAATATAGTGTCAGAAGAATGATACCATGTCAATCACACCCAACACCTTATCTTTTACAGAAGAAAATACCCAATGCCCATGAAAGAATGTATTAATTGAACAAACAGCTACTCCAGCACTTTAATTAAGATCTCATGTCATTCCATGAACTAAAGGAGAAGCCATTTTTGGGCTTGAACTGTTATCAATGTTGTAGCAAAAAACACCAAAAGGTAAACTGTCTTCTTTTTACAATTCATTAGCAAAAGTATTGTTACTTAAATTCTGTAACTAAACTGTCTAGCTACAATCAGATATATTGCTCAAAGTGTACCTTATAGAATGTGTTTATATGCCCAAAAAATAGGAGAGGCCTATCTATACAAGTAAAGACAGTGGCACCTTCTTCAGTCTATAAATGTAGTCTCGCTTCAATCGTTCTTCAGCTTGCTGCAGCCCCAGAAGTTCTTTTGCTGACAGCACAGATTCATCTATGACTGGACCTTCCGCTTCATCACGGTCATACTCATCTTTTCTAGTTCTTCTCGGCCTTCTTGGTTTTCTAAGCTTCTTCATTTCTTATAAAGGGTTACGAGAGCAAACGTGTCAAATAACTGCAGAGTGTCACACAGAATTTAAAAAACAATTTTCCTTAATTAACATTCTACTTATATGAGAGTCAAAGAAGGCCCAATTCACCTACCTGGTCTGGTTTCACAATTTGTTCTGTGCATGTCTGATAATAATACGTGTATATTAGTATGACATCCTATAGTACCTTTGTCCCAAACGACAAATAAATCAACTAATTTTTCCCACTGAAGAAAATTACCTTATTTGGATACCTTTGTTACGACTGGCAAAAAAAATAGAACTAAATGCAATAGATATACGTGTATGTCATTATAATGAAAAGACAGAATATATCCAAAGATTTCAGGATGCCTGGTTAGGCTTTGGTAGACAAATAAGCTAGACTACAAGTATGACAGAATTAAAAAGTGTAGGCCAATTTGAATGATTTATAAGAGCTAGTAGCACTCTGATATGGGACTGTCATGGTTTAGCTCACATATGACAATTTATTAACAAGGGATTATTACCGGTGATAATATCATTTACCCTTCAGTTAAACCAGTATATGGATCAGTACCACCTTCACAATATTAAATAAAGAAGTGATAAAAAGTAAGCACCACTGCTGGCTACAGAGACTAAAGAACGGACTTGCTAAGTAGGTGCACATTGCTTAACAAAACTGCAAAACTGTCATAATAATAATGCTCAAAAAGCTTGTTGTGTTTACAGCAAAAGCTCTGGAAAAAATTCATGTAAATACTACTTCTACTTTTAAGCAAATTTTATCATCATTTTGAAGCAGAAGTTGCTATTGGCCCAAAGCCAATACTTGTAAAAATCATCTCAGGAATAAATATACACACATCAGATTCTCACACATGACTTCAGATCTCATCTTGCCTTTCACTTGTACAGCTTTACAGGATGTCTCAATGCCTGAAATTTTTAAAGATCCCTTCTTCTAAAAAAGTTTATGCAACTTCCTCAGACTCCCAAATTTTTATCATAGCATGAGGCTTTAATTTGTAATAATTTAAAAAAAGGCCAAAAAAACCCCCAGATAAACCGCTCTATCAAATACAAAGTTTCTTTCCTGTGACCACAATTTTTGTCTCTAATAATTGGCAAAAGAGAAACAACAGAGTTGTGTATTGTCACCAGTTATTTGATTCAGTTCAATAGGCAGCATGCAAATGTTAGTGGTGTAAACAGTACCAGGACAAAAATGGTAATATAATTTCTTAATTTCAGCAGCAACACAAGTTTAAGTTGGAATAAAGAGAATTTAGGCCTAATAGGTTGCAGGAGCAGTACTCCAAAGGAATCTCTAGGGAGCAGAAACCAAAGTCTGAGCTTCTGAACTTTCCCCACACCCTTCAGCACCGACACTTCTTCTCAAATTCCTAAGATGTGCCACATGTCTTTGATTACATTTTTAACTAATCGGTGTAGACAGAACCTGGAGGTGTATTAATGTTTTTACAGAAAAGCCTGTAACAACTACCAACTTAGCAATTATTTCTGTAGTCAACAAGTAACTTAAAAAAATTACAAATTAAATAAAGACTTCTAATATTCGGTAGGTACAGCAGTGACAATCTTATTATAGGTTAATGATTAAATAAAGTACTAAAGAACAGCGTCTCAGAGATTAAGTAAACTTCCTTATGAGCTACAATAAAAAAAGACATGAAGGTGAGGAAAAGGACAACTGCACAAAATATTTCGAGTAAATGCTAGAAGAAACATTTTTAGTAACTTTGCTACTTGACACAGAACTTCCGAAGGGAGCTCAAGAGGTGAGCTATGCCATGCCTGTGCTTCACAGCAGGATGAAATGAACTCTGTCAAATCTGAGCAATGCTCAGCTAACCTGTTCTTAAAGGCCTTCAGGTACCTTTTCCATGAGCTGCCCAGACAACCTCTCCAGAACTTCCCTAGCTTTACCTTTAGAAACTTGCCCTTTATTCCTCATCTGAACCTTTCCTGCTCAATTTTCCATTGCTCTGTGCCCCATCTACTGCAAAGAAACAAGATAGTATACTACGTAAGTTTTTTAGAACCTTCCTAGACAGAGGAAGATTGTAACTATGTCTCCCTACCCTTCTAATTTTGCAGAAAGATTGGGCATTGTTCACAGTTTGAATAGCTTCTGTTTCCTACGGGTCTTGACAACCTTCTTGCTTTTCTTTGCACAGCTTCCATTTTATTCATACAAGTGGGGTGCCAAAACTAGATGGAGTACTGCAACTGAGTTTACAGAAGACTCAGAAAAAGGGGTACTTCAGGCTGAGTTTTTTTTTATGCCTCACAACCCCATGATAACGACTACTCATTATCATCTTCTGATTCACTATCATTTCACTATCTCTGAAAAAAATACTACTTTATAGTAACTTTTCCTCCTTTATTTGCACAGTTGATATTCCTTATTAAACAATGGCAATTACACATCCTTTGTATTTCATCCTATATGTAGGTCATTTCTCCAATTGTGCAGTTATTTTAATTGACCTTCCTGCTTTCCTGCATTCCATTCCTACCAGCTCCACAGCATATTCAATTTTCAGAGCACACAATTAATAGGTCTGCTGTCTTCATTCATCATTAGAGTAGTATAACAAACACTGAATGGAACAGAATCCTCACTCACTACATGTTCACTCACTACTTTCTTTAACTGACAAAATCTTTAGTAGTTTCTGAGTATAGTTACCTAATTAGCTCTGCAAGTCTCTTACATTAATTTAATCCAGACAATTTTCCACTAGTTTACTTACAGGACTGTCACATAAGAGTATCTAAAGTAGTACAGTACTAGTACCAGCAGTATCTACCAGCTGCCTTTCCCATGTCCACAGGGGACCGGTAATCATTTAAAATAAATAAATTAGGGCTTGCCATACCTTTTCCTTAACAAATCCATACTTACTACTTCTTATCTTTGTTACCTTTCAAGTACTTACAGTATATTATATTATTTGTTCCAAAATTGACTCCCAAGATTAAAGCTGCACACCAAGTATTTTAATTCCCCTTTTAAGAGATACGTGCCCTTTTCCATAATCAGTAGCTCATTTTCCTTAAGTTCTCAAGTATGATTGCCAGTGGCTCCAAAAATCTATTTCAATGAGTTCTTGAAGTTTCACAGAAAGAAGTTCATTACATCCAGCAAACTGAAGAAAAAACTTGTGAAAACACTCTGCTCTCCCCTCATGTGAGGTTGGGCTGTGTGCAGCTTACTTCTAACAATGAGACACTGGGCACCTGTTAACAGTTTATCTTTTCAGTGACAGCTAGTATCAAGGAAAAGGACATTTAATTCCTGGACTTCCTGGTATCAACCAGCAACAGCTCTTCTTCTCAGTAGAGGGTCTGATCACTACCGTCTTTGGCTCCCACTCTTAAACAAAATAAGACAGGCTTCTTGTCAACTGGCATTCCACATTAGGAGCACCACACTCGTGACTTAGTCTTTCTTATTTTATCTAGTTATATTCTCTGTGTTCTTTGAAGCTTCCTTTTTCTGCTTTACTTGCATTCAATGAAAATATGGTATCGATCACTTAACCCTCCCTTAGCCTGCCCCTCCCGACATTTCAATGCTTTGGGTTTGTACTCTGATTATTAGTATCAACTGCACACAGGGAAGTTCAGTATGTATGGAGAACTAGACTTGTGTTATTGCTGTACTAGGTTCTGACAATACTGACAAGGCATTGCTTTCAATCAGCATTAAGACACATCACTAAAGACCTCATTGGTAGCTCCAAAAATCTTACCCTGTTATCAGCTTAAATGAAAGATCTCTTACCAGCCTTGACAGATTCCAACAAATTGTACAGGGAAAACTACAGACAAGGACTCTACACAGATGTTGCAATCTACTTACTCCTACCACTCATAGACTAAACTACAAAGATAACCCATAGACTAAACTACAAAGATAACCCAATCTATAAAACAAGGTCTGTATTATTTGCTGTAACAATTTCTCTGAAGTGCTACAAGTACAGTGCAGTCAACAGTTTGCAATACGTGACAGAACAAAACCACTTTTTTGTTTTAATAGTGAATCTTGAAATTTTACTTTCCAGGAACACACGTAGGAAGCTACTTTACTGGACAGCTATGTAAAAACAAAGAAACATGTGATTACCAGAACTCCCTTTCTGCATTTCTGGCACATCTTTGCTCATTAAATCTTCCTGAAGTTGTCGTATTACATTTCTGTTTCCAGCACTTTCTACCTCATGAAAAGAGTCCTTTCTTGTCCTGCCATGCCCAGGAATCCAGGCAGCAGATCGGTACTCTCTCCAGGTGTCAGAAGTACCATGGTGGTCATCAGATACCCACTTCTTCATTTGGTCTCTTTGGATATCATTTAACTTTGACCCTTGACTGTAAGTTGTGTTTTTAAGTGAATTTGGGCTACTCAAAACACTTCGTGGCCCTCGCCTGGGACTGCTTCCATAACGACCTGGAGTTCCCCTTTTCTTTTGAAGGCCGGTATCTATTTTATTGCTATAGCCACTTCCATATTCCTCCATGACTTGGTAGTCTTCCTGTAAGGGACTTTCTTTTAATTCTTCTTGATGCAAAATTTCCTGTTCCTTATTTTGTTTGGCAAAGCAAGGTTTTGCAGCATCTCCCATGGTTATTGCTCTTCAATTCAGTGATTCTCACCTAGAAAACAAAAAGTTAAAAGCTGTATTTTAAAATCAGTCAAGGAATAAACACTGGGTGTTAATTGCTATGAAAATCTCAACAATCAAAGCCCTGGCTTGAACCAAGGAAAGAAAAGACAGTCCAAAAGTCAGCTAGGTCTCTTCTCTTAGTATGTCTTAATGCCTATGGGTGGTTCACAAAATGCAGAGATGGCCTATGGCTTTTCCAGGCACTAAGGTCTAGATGTCTTTAGGACAGATAGCAAATTTTAAGAGTCTTACATCAGTCTCAGCTCAATACAGGAAAGCTTTGAAAGAATGGTTGAAGGAGGCAAAAACGAGGATGGCCCCAAGGGCATTCTACATATCAGAATATTCCTCTTTGCCCACAGCAGACACTGTCCACCTGTTAAGAATGAAAATCATGATCATCAGAGGACACAAAGATGCAGAAGCGAAGTTGCAATCTAGCTACCAGGCAAGTATGATATAATGACATAGGAACAATGTGCACTCTGCACATTTTAACCAGACCACCATCGTGAAGTCTCACATTACTCAGTATTAAGCACTCCTATTTCGTACTATTTTAGCATTGTCTGAAACATCTGGACCACTGAATTGCTTGCATACACATTCCTCTTTGTTAGTTACCTCCATGTTCTTACTGCAAAACATTTCCACAGAGCTCTAACTCCAATGCTGCCAACAAGCCATGTGGACTGTGAAAGGGGAACTACAGGAAGAGACTGTGTAAAACATGTTATGTGGCAGCGGTCTTATCGACACTGAATATTTTATTATTTAAATACAGACACATACAACCAAACAAACAAGACTTTCTCTTTCAAAATATGTGCAGGGCTGTAAGGATGCAGATAAAGCTGTAAAGTGATGTAAAGAGCATTTTCAAGCACCTAAACATCACAAAATGCCCTTCTGTTGCCTTTAATATGGGAGTAGGGTACTTGACTTTTTACTTTTATTTTTCTTTTAAGTTGTGCAGGCCACAAAGGCACTCTTAAGCATGTCAGTGTCTGCATTTTATAGGCCTGAGGCTTTTAGCGTTTATGCCCCTCTTAAGATGAAGATAGCTTTTTGCTCCCACACAAGCAACAAAACAAATAGGATTCCTGTCCTAAAGACCAGAATTCTTACCCAGTTATGCACATCTCTGGAAATGCAGCTGCTCCAGCTAAGAGCAGAAAGAAAAGTTTCAAACGCGCAAAGTGTATATGCTTCCTGTTTTAGCCAAGAAACGCTGTCAAACCCGAATTTCAGAGTGACCTAAACCCAGCCTGTTTTAGAGCTATCCCCAGAAGCAACGCCCACACTCTGCCGCCAGGCTGGATGACGACACCTCCCTGCACTGCAAGGAAGCAGAAAAGTCAAAGTTTACATTCGCCTCCGGCTACCAGCCACGACTGGAGGTGCGCGCCTGGCGAGGGCAGGGGGCTGCGCTGGGGGTCAGCGGCGCCGCAGATAGGCAGGACACGGCTGCCTGCGGGGCCAGCAGCATCCGGCAGCGCCGGCCGAGCTGCCAGTGGGACCCAGGCGCAGGTGATACGATACCGGGGCAGGAAACACACTACGTGGGCCAGGGCTCCCTTGCCCCCACGCCGCAGCTCCCGGCTCGCTCCTCCTCGTCTTCCCACAGGCTAACGAAGGTCCCCAGCCCCCTCCTGTCGATCCCCGACCCCGGCAGAGGGACTGTGGCGCAGCATCTCCCAGACCTCCCGCCTCAGCCGGACACAGCCCGCGAGCAGAGGCGTCGCGGCAGGGCCAGGCAGGGAACGAGCAAGAGATGTAGGGAGGGGGGAGAGGGAGCCCAAGGGGCGGGCGAGGGACACAGGACGCCGGCGGACACCGCCCGCCGCAGGGAAAGGCCTCGCGCTGCCGCCGGCCGCCGAGAGAACGGCACTCACCGCCCGCTACCGCCGGCCCGCCCGCCGCCCAGGGCCCGCCATTGTGGCGCGACGGAAGCGCCGCCGCTCCCTCCGCGCGCCCGATCCGCGCGAGTCTTCCGGCAGCGCGGGCCCGCCCTCCGCGCCCGGCGGGGCGGGACGGTGCCGGACGGGGAGGAGGAGACGGTCCGGCTCGGGAGGTTTCCCTGACCGCACATCGACGTGTCAAGCAGATCACGGTGCTAAGTGTTGCGTCCAGTCCTTCCTTAAACCTCCTGGCATGGTGATTCTACCACCTCCCGCGGCAGGCCGTTGCCACGTCTAATCACCCCTTCTGTGAAAAAATTACTCCTGATGTACAACCTGAGCCTCTGCTACTGCAGCTTGAGGCTCTGCCCTTTTGTCCTGTCACCTGGTGCCTGTGAAAAGAGGCCGACCCCCACGTGGCTGCACCCTCCTTTCAGGCAGCTGTAGAGAGCAATATGGTCTCCCCTGAGCCTGCTCCAGGCTAAACACCCCCACCTCCCTCAGCTGGTCCTCGCAGGACTGGTGCTCCAGACTCCTGCCCAGCTCCATTGCCCTTCTCTGGACATGCTGTAACACCTCAAATGCCTTTGCAGTGAGCACCTCAAATATGAACACAGCATTTGAGGTGTGGCCTCACCAGTGCTGAGTACAGGGCGACAATCACTGCCCTGGTCCTGCTGGCCACGCTATTGCTGACACAGGCCAGGATGCCATTGGCCTTCTTGGTCATTGAAGAGGTGAATCACATGTATTGCAGTCATCTCCCAGAAAATAAGTACCTAACTTACTGCCTTGTTGAGAAGGGTCTCTTCCTACCATGCTTTTGCATTCGTATTTATGGAAAAGAGGGACTCTTAATAAACCTTACGAGGTGGTCCTCATGAGAATTCACCTTCCCATTCCAGTTCAGATTTCCTTAGTAAAATGTGTGCAAGTATATAGGTTTTGAAGACAGGTAAAGAGCAAAGGCTTCCCAGAATAATTTATGGTACCTTTCCAAAAAAGGAATTTATAGCCTAGTGTTTTGCATTAACAGTTGGAAGATACTTTTTCCTTGCCCTGTATTACCCTTTCCTGGTAAGACTCTTTCTGGAAAGGGCATGGCATGGAAGGATAGCATAACTTACCAAAACAATTGCTGTAAGCAGGTGTGGCTGAGGTACTACACATTTCAGAAAATGTTTCTGAACCCTGTCTTGCCTCCTTCTTCCATAAAATTGTTGAGTGGCTGCAGGCTCAGCATGTTTCATGTGGTATTGACTGTGGTGGGTCAAACAATCTTTGGTCTGATGAAAGCTTCTTGCTAGTCCACCCATGCAAGACTGTTTAAAGTTTCTGTCATTTTTATGAAACTAGAAGTCCTGTGTTTTTTATAAAAGTCAGTGATTTTGGTTTAAATTTCAATTAGATGGATTATTGTATACTCAAATACTGGCATTTTCTGTATGATCAGACAAAAATAAGAGGAAATGAGCTAAAAGTGTCATATGTCCTAAACACACAGGCTGCTTGCTTGGAAAGCCTAAATTTTGATCAGCCAATATTTTTTCCTGAGTAGGTAGCATGAAGATGCAATTAGTCAGTTTTTGTGAGAAAAAGTAAACTTAGCATGCGGAATACAAATATACTGAAATGGGAAAGATAACTAGCAGATTTTGCTAAATTTATCATTAGTAAAATAAGAGAGAGAAATTGAGAAAGAGTAAAAGAGTACAACTCACTAAATCAAGTAAGATCAGCCAGATGCAGATAAATCATAAGACTGAGCTTAAAGAACAAATCACAGTATTGGGCATCACAAAATCATATTTTATTTTTGAAGAAGTGTAGTCTCTGGAATTTCTGAGTACTGATTGTGAATCTGCTGCAGACATTTTGTTCTACAGTTTGAGCAAACAAGTATTTTATACATCTTTTAAATAGCTTTTGTTTTGTTTTGCTGTTGTACAAAAGATACTGTTTTCGTTTATGAAAGCTTGTTCACCAAGGAATAAAGGGTTGCATTTTTCTGTGGTTTTGTCAGACAAACTGTGCCAGTTTGGGATTATACTTGTGCCATACTTGTGTTAATGAGGATGGGATTGCCCAGGCACAGAAGGGGTAGGAGGCAGAGGTAGACTCCTGTTTTGACTGTGACTCAGCTCTTGGAGCCTCACCCCATACCTCCTTAGTCACCTCAGCATTTTACTGTTGAAACACTCTCCATCTTGAAAAGCTATTAAGCTACTACAAGCACTGACAATATTGCTGTTTGTCTTCATCAGTGAAAGATTGCATCCCTTGCAGATAAATCAGAAAACTTGTCTGCTAGATATTTTATGGTGAGATTTTCTGGAAGACAGTGGATCTGACCATTTACACTCAAAAAGAACTTGGCTGAATGTGGTGTCCTTTTCCAGCTTCTTCTGCATCTGCAGACTGCTTGCTGGTGGGGTAGTGTGAGGAGCATAAAGGGCCTTGATGTTAGGTGCTACTCAGCACTAACTAAAACATTTCTCTATTATCAAAACTTTTTCTGGCATACATCCAAGACATTGTCCCCATACCAGCTACCATGAAGAAATCTAGCTCTACCCCAGCCCAAACTACAACATTCTTCACCAGTTATTCCATATCGTTTATGTCATGTCAAGATCTCACCCTATCTCAATAAATCCTGCTTCCCCTTAAAATGTTTGTGAAATGTCCATGATTATTCACAGAATGCTCACTGTGTTTATTTGGTGTATGACTTTGAGCTCCATCTGTTATGGTAGTCACTCAGGATGGGAGAAATAGTGTGTTGCATGGAGTCATTTGGCACCAAAGGTGTTGCGGCGGTGTGGTTGGTCAGGCTAGCTTGGATAGGTGGAGGCAACCACCGCGGAAGAAGACACGGGAATGCCCTTGCTAGCAGCAGCTCTCTGTAGCCCAGCACTGACAAGAGGCGATGTAAAGGCTGAACAGAAGAAAAAAAAGCAGAATAGTAAAAAAGGTCCCCAACACAGTTCTTAAAATCGAAGATGCCCAACCCAAAAGTCCCCAGCCTTTAAAGAGGTTGGCTACTCAGTCCTCAGTTTCTTGTTTTAGTTGATGGATGCTGTCCTGGATCTTTCGGATCGTGTTGTGGATGTTTTGGGAATGCGAGGTGAGGTTGAAGCAACACATTCCTTCGAATTCATCACATCCATGCCCATGAGCAAGCAGCAGGTAATCTATGGCAGCGCGCTTTTGAAGCGTAGCGTGTCTGGTAGCATCCTCATCTGACAGCTCTCCAAGCCCCTGGGGTTAACTCCAGTGCCTAGGGAGGGCACCTGGAAAGACTGGCAGTTAGGCCATGTAGCCACAATAGCTTGGGCTTGGTCCCAACTCAGGCCGAACATACGAACTAGGGCTAGTGCATTCTGATGGTAAAGCCTGTGACTTATCTTTGCCTGTTGGAAGATATCCGGGACCTTGGGGGCGATGACAGGAGCCGCTAAAGTGTCCGCTCGCTGGTTACCTTCAGCAATGGGGCCAGGCAGGTCAGTGTGCGATCTCACATGCATGACATGAAAAGATTGCTCTCGGTGGGAGACCAAATATATTAAGGTCGAGAGCAACTCATACAATTTTTTGTTGGAGACCTCTTTTAGCATAGCATTTTCTGCTCTGGAAACCACTCCATCAACATAGGCTGAGTCTGTGGCTATGTTGAGGCGTTCAGGGAAACTCTCAAAAGCCCTGACGATGGCAGCAAGCTCAGCAATTTGAGGTGATCCCTCAGCCACCTGGACATCAGCTTCCCACTGCTGTGTCTTCAGGTCTCGCCAAGTCAGTACAGACTTATGAGAGCCGTCTGAGCCATCAGTAAAGACCGTCAAGGCCTTTAGAGGTACTCTGCTCTAGTTCTCTTTTGGCGCCAATTTGAACATGGCGTTAAACAACGATTTACAGAAATTTTCCCTGGATAAGCTTCCAGAGCATATTGGAGGTGCTCCGAGAATTGGAGAAGATGTTCTAAAGCCGAATTGGTAAACAGCAAGTTCATGCATGAAAAATCACAACCAGCCAACAAGCGGAGGCAAGCCCTCACCCTCATCACGAGCTGCGCAACCAGCTCTTGTGGCCTTGTGATACTTTTGGATGGCTTATGCGGTAGAAAGATCCACTCTATGATGAGGAGTGGATCTCTCTGTGCTGCATCCCGTTGGTAAATGAGTCCAGTAAAGTGTGGGCTCTCACCCAGCACGATAAATTGAAATGGCAGATGCGGGTTTACCCGGTGGGCCTGACATTTTGAAATGGCCTCCTGCACCTCCACGATGGCGTGGCAGGTTTCCTCCATCAGGGTCTGGAGAGAGTCCAAGACCTCACTGCCAATCAAAAGATTGAACAGTGGGGCAAGGGTCTCCCTCCGGATTCCCAACAGAGAGCGGATCCAGTTGCTGGACCCGCACAGCTGGTGCAGTTCTCAAAGTGTCCAGGGGTTGTCTTTGATGACCAAGGGTTGCGGAACGATGGTCCTCTCCCGGATCAGGACTTCAAGGTATTTCACTGGGCATGTCCGTTGGATCTTTTCCTTCTGTATTTCAAAGGCATTGACCGTAAGCGATAGTGTCCAGTCCAGGTACGTGTCATCTTTTGCGCAGATCAGGACATCATCCATGTAATGCAGGATGATGGCTTTTCCTGCTTCCTTCCGGACAGGGGACAGGACCTTTGCAACATACCACTGGAATATAGAGGGGGAGTTTTTCATCCCCTGAGGTAGTACACGCCAGTGGTACCTGCGCAATGGAGCTTGCCTATTCAGTGATGGTACTGAAAAGGCAAAACAGGGAGCGTCCTCAGAGTTCAGCAGAATGTGGAAGAAGCAGTCCTTGATATCAATGACTGCAAGCTTCCACGATCGAGGGAGCATGGTGGGTGATGGAAGTCCAGGTTGCAGGGGCCCCATGTCTACAATGACCTCATTGATTTTTCTGAGGTCCTGGAGAAGCCTCCACCTGTCCTTGCCAGGTTTTTTAATAACGAAGACAGGGGAATTCCAAGGGCTATTAGATGGTACAATATGTCCCTTGGCAAGCTGCTCCTCCACGAGGGACTCGAGCACATCTAATTTTTCCTTCGGTAGAGGCCACTGATCCACTGGGGTATCTGTAGTCCAATCTAAGAGTGGGATGGTGCGCTCATCAGTGGCCATGACTAAAAATCCCATTGTGGGTTCTCTATTTTTATTTGAGTCCCCCATTGCAACAGGAGGTCCCGTCCCCATAACGTAAACCCTGCATCCACCACGAAAGGCCGGACGGAAGCAACGTTCCCTTCCAGGCCCTCGATGGAAATCGGGGATGCACTCCTCTTGGCCTTGGTTCTCCTGCCGATCCCTGTGAGGCTTCCCGTAACCGGTCGCAGTTGCCAGGGTGGAGGCCAATCCCTACGCGAGATAACTGTAGCATCCACCCCGGTATCAATCATACCTGGCAATTCTATGGCCGAATCCCCATTGCTCAGCTTGCATATGAGGTTTGGTTTGTCCTGCCCTATTACCTTCGTCCAGAAGGTGGATGTGTCCTGTTCATCGTCGTCCTGCGTTTCCGGGAGTATTATTCCCCTAGCTATGACAGTGCCTTGGGGAATAAACAACAGTGAATCAATGCATTTACTTACAAATGATAAATGTCCCAAATGGTCCGTAAGTTGCACGGTGGGGCAGATCTTTAATCTCGGAGGTGTTGTGTCTCTGCCCCCCAGCATGAGGACTGGGGTGCCCTGCATCACAGCACAGGAGAGAGAAGCAGTAACAGGCTGGTGAGCTTCCCCTCCTGCCGCGAACTGCAGGGGCTTGGCCGCTTTTATCAGGACACACCCTCCAGGTTTGCCAGGAGTGCTGTCATGGCCCCTCCCACTGTGCAACCATCACATTAATTACACCAGTCTGCTTTTGTGGCGGCAGCACCATTTGTGTCAATGCGCAGGGCCGCACTGCGCTCATTCAGCAGTTTCCCTGCTGCTTTGGTGGCTGTTGATGGTGGCATGAGCAGGGTCCCCTTGCCAGAGCCCCTTTCCTGGTGGGAAAACGTCTGGGCTCCTTGCACACACGCCACTAACGTCCTGGTTTCCCGCAATTAGAGCAGGGTCCCATGCTCCTCCTCACCCTCTGGTCCGTATTGTCCAGGGCTGCTGCTGTTCCCACAACTCCCCCTTTTTTACTCTTCGAAGCACTGGTGGGGAGCGCTTGGGTCATGCAGGCCTTAATCATCTGATTTAATGTGGGGGGCGGGTACAGAGCCAAGGTTTCAAGTACCTTTTTACATGAGTTGTTGGCGTTGAGGCGGGCCAACGAACATATCACCTCCTGTTGGGCCTCAACGCCATTAATTTGCCTCTGGACCGCCTCCCAGAGACGGTCTGTGAACTGGATGAAGGTTTCATCCTGCCCCTGCATGACCTGGGTGTGGGTGGTTACCGGGATAGACACCGTTGGTGCAAGAAACAGTGCATGTCAAGCAGCATCCTGGATGATTCCCAGCACCTGTTCCAGCAGGGCCCCCAGTTGATCTTGGGGCTTCAGCCACTGTCTGCATCCCATTAGGTGGTCCATGGTGAGATGTGCCTGTGTAGGGTCGCGATGGATGAGCGCGAGGTGTTCCTGGAGGGCACTCATCCACAACTCCTCCCACATTAGGTATTCCGAAGGGGTGAAGAGACACAACACAAGCGTCTTAATGTCATGCGGCACGTGCACACTTGCAGACAGGGCACCCTGGAACAGACTCTTAAAATATGGCGAGTCCCTCTCAAACTCCTTAGCCACTTTGCACAGCTCCTTAAGGGTTGCCACAGGGAAGGGTTTTCACGGGGGATTGTTGCCGGCTTGGTTGTAGATAACTGGTGCAGCAAAAATCTCCTTGGCTCTGTCCAACTGCCGGTCCTCCAGCTCGTCACATCTGGCCCCGATGTCGTGGGAACCGGAAGGAGAGGCGTGGGAACCGGAAGCATGCCGGCAAAGGGCGGAACCTCTGGTGGGCGGGGCCAGAAATGGGGCATGGACATGGACGGGGGTGGGGATCCAACAGAAGGGGTGGCCCCGACACAGTGGGCAGACCCGACACAGTGGGCAGACCCGACGCAGTGGGTGGACCCGATGCAATGGGCGGACCCGATGCAATGGGCGGACCCGACGCAGGGGTAGGGACTGATGACGTCAGGGGGTCAGGCTAGAGGCTGAGTAGGGCAAAATGGCGGGAGCTGGCATGGGGTGCTGGGAAGAAGAAGGCGGGAGGGGCGAGGAGAGCACATGGTCTCCACCATTTTGAGTCACCGTGGTGGAGGCAGGAAGCTGCAATGGAGAAGGGGGCAAAATGGCAGGGCTAGCCACGAGGCCAGCGCCATTTTGTCCTATAGAATCGGGGGGAGACAAAACTGGGGATGAGGGAGAGGAAGGTGGGGCTGAGGGAGAGTCTCTGATGGCTGAGCCAGAGCCGTCAGAGCAAGGGGAAGGGACAGACCGAGAGGAGCCCGAGGGACAGTAGCTACTCGGCGCCCGTTGGCGGGTTGCATCCTCCGGTCTGTCCCTAGAAGGGTTAGCAGGGGGAGGACAGAGGGAAGCAGGGACACGAGGAGAACTGGGGAGGGAAGGATTACCCGAACCAAAATCCCCCCTGGACTTTTTGAGAGCCTTAGAGATCATTATCTGTAAGGGGAAAAATCTGTGGACTGAACAGTCCCCACTTGGCTGATCGCAGTCAGCCTTTTCCCCAAGGCATCCCAAAAGTCCAGGTCCCCAACTGAGTCCACAGAAACATCAGGGAAATACGAACAAACCCATTGGATAAACTTCCTTAACACGGGTCTAGAAAATTTATAATTCCCTCCCTCCAGGGGGCCTGCAACTTGGGTATAAATCTCCGTCTGGGGACGGGAAACATGGCAGCCCATCTTCCCCAGGAACCTCACCACCACCAAAGAAAAAGGGAAAAACAAAAGAAAACCTGGGTGAGGATTAAATTTATACTTACCAAACTTCTGGGATCCTGCCGCAAACACGGCCGATCCCTCCAGCTCCTTCCCAGAAGAGAAAACGCTCTCAGGTGGTGTCCCTCCATGCAGTGTCGACCGGCCCTCAGGCACCTTTGCCCTTCGAGGGTTGTCGGTCGCCTCCCGGAGCACCACTGACTAAAATGCAGCGTGCTACACAGGGAGGAGGCAGCTGACCCAAGGCGATCACTTGCGCTCTTCAGCAGCGGCGAGGACACTCTCGTCGAAGCCTCTAAAGAGGCCGCACATTGGGCGCCACCTGTTGCAGCAGTGTGGCTGGTCAGGCTAGCTTGGATAGGTGGAGGCAACCACCGCGGCAGAAGACACGGGAGTGCCCTCGCTGGCAGCAGCTCTCTGTAGCCCAGCACTGACAAGAGGCGATGTAAAGGCGCAGAGGACAAAGAGGCCAGAGAGGTCTTCTGTATGGGTCTCCAAGGTTTATTGCCTTGAAGGGATCCAGGGACAAAAGACCCCGAGCGGCGGAGAGCAGGGACTCTTATA
>VWPU01017594.1:0-195000 GCA_013398955.1 Callaeas wilsoni
GCAGATTCACCACCTCCTTCTGAAAGGAGGATGAGAAATAGCTTTAATTTAACTCACCAAGTGTTAACTGTGGATTACGCTGCCATTTTTTCTTCTTTGCCCATAGCTGCAATTGGTTTACGACAGTATTTTATCTTTTTAAAGTTGATTTTCTTTTAATTAAATGACTGAGCTAAGCAGAAAGAATGCAAGGCTGGGAAAAAAAGAAACGAAATAGCTTCAATTTTTAAGGACAGCCATTATGGAAATATTAACTGCAGCTCAGTTTAAAGTGTCTTTTGTTTATGCTTTGATTGCTTTCTTATTACGGTATTGAAATTGTAAATGGAAAATTACACCATGTTCTATTACATAAGCAACTGGTTTGCACAGCTTGAAATATAAGGTTTTATTATTAGGTTTTCAGGGCTATGAACAATAGATGGGTTTTATTATACAGTAAATAGCACTTTTCCACTTGACTTCGTTATAACACTTAATGGTAAAAGGGAGATACTCCTCTTTCATAAATACACACAGCAAACTGTGTCCCAGATTTCAGACAACCGAGCAGCAGGGAAGTAACTTTGGTTTATCTGGACAAGTCTAACTGACGTGTCAAGGCACTTGATTTTAGCAAACTGCCCAAATTACGTTCCTTACTTTCTGTCACAGTGGTCAGCTTGCTGATTTCCCATGTGATGAAGGAAGAAGTCAAAGGAAAAAGATGTGCAGAGATCCCACAGTGGAATTATTCCCAGGCAGACAGCAACGACCCTTTCCAGTTCTGCTTAACATCTTTACCAACGATCTGGATGATGGGATCGGGTGCACCCTCAGCAAGTTTGTAGACGGGCACGAGTGTGGGTATTAGGAAAATTCACTTCCCCAAGCATTGCCACAGGCTGCCCAGGGCAGTGGTGGAGCTCCCATCCCTGGAGGGATTTGAAAGCCTCATAAATGTGGCACTTGGGGACATGATTTTAGCGGTGGCTTTGGCAGCGCTGAGGGAAAAGTTGGGCTCAATGATCTTAAAGATTTTTTCCAGCCTAAATCATTCTATGATTCTCTGCAAAGGCTACATCAACTTGCTATATTTTATTATACCCAATTTTTTTTTTTTTACCTATTCATTAACTCAGGATCTTTCTTTGGAGTCTTAAATGCTGTAGTTACTCAAATTCAGGTCAGGTATAGTACCAGGTGTTTGGTTATGATTACTTAATATTTTTATTGCAAATGCCAGTTGTATCTTCTAGAATTTCCTTTAAAGGTACAGGTTGTCCTACAATCTAATACACGTGCTTTAGCAATTTAGGATTTTTTTTTCCCAAGGAGATCAAATGAAACTCCCATTAGATAATCATTGTGAAGAAAAAAACCTCATTTGCGGATTAAACCAACCAGTTCCAAAGGAACTCAACAAAAACAGAGCCACAAAGAGCAGTGCCACAAACAGAGAATTAAATGCTTTCCCCATATTATCTTTCAAAGGAGTGAGAGACTTTGACAGCATCAGGGAAATCTGAAATAGCTGCTTCAGCAAAAGGGTGCCCATTGTACAAGAGAAATCAGATAACCCGTAGTGTTTCATGGTATCTCTAGTATGGAGTCCTGAGCCCTTGCCAAAAATTAGAATGCTCAAATTAGAAGACTTCCCACACTAGGGAAAATCTTGGATCTTCTCCTTTCAAGTTACACAGCTTGATAGACTAAAAAAGAAATTAAAATCCTTTGCTTGAATCAGAGCTTTTCAACATTAATTACAGACTGAAGTAACATTTAAAACGGTTCTTTTCCAATGTTGTCAGATAGTGCTGAAAACCTATTTACTGTTGCTGTTTATCCATCAGTTGGACAAACATCTACTCAGAAGGAGTTGTTACACGTTCACCATTACTTTTTGGAAGCACCAAATTGAATAATACTTCAGAGAAGAACCTTTATTCTTTTTACGGGCAGGGAAAAGTCCATGACTTCCATTATTTTTTCTCTCTCACCACGCTGCCTCTTTTAAGAGCCTGCAGACTCAAATTATCAGGTAGTTAATTGGAAAATAATTTATTGACAAGCCTTGAAAGGCTTGGAGTAAAGCACTAGGGGATTTTGTAGCTTGACTTGGGATAGCTGTAGGAAATTAATGAGTTGAACAAGACCAAGCACATTCAGATGCTGGAATTTGTGCCCTTGAGACTGATGTTCCCAGCCCAGGCACAGAACACACCTCAGAGAAACATCCTTCCAGGATCACTCATTCCTACGCCTCACCTTGGCGCAGCAAGCATGCCGCCAGCTCTTACATAAGGCCTCTTGCTCCATCACTGCCACAGGCTGTTGTAAACCATTTTTCTCCCTTTTAATTCAGGTTCCTAGACGAGCGAAAATGCAGAATGTTGCCAGAATAGTCTGGGGAACGGGGATTTCTGTTGTGGGTGATTAATGAAATATTATTGTTTTGCACTTACAGGGAAATTGTAGTTCCATGCCAATAAGGTCAGGGCCTTAATATATGATGTGCTCTACAAAGATGTACGGAGTGATAGTTCATTTTCTGTTATTACTGAACCAAAACCTCATCAGGTTGGAGAAGAACATTGTAGAAATATCAATGCTGCACTGAGAGGTGAAACAAACCTTTATCTTAAATTGTTCATTGAAATTCTCGTACATCTAAATCTACAACTGCACCTGCAGCAAGACAGGGGCCCAAAAGTAAGATGCTAGAACCCTGGTTCTGCAGATACCAACTAATCACCCTTCATGATGTGCCTCGAATTTCTCTTGGATTAATACAATTTCTGCAGTATGTTGCTGAGAGAGACAGAAGCCAGAGACCCAGAACAAAAAAATCCTTGGAGCTATGTTGAGGCATTTGATTTTTCAGCTGTATTTTGAAAATCATCTCTTCATAAGCCAAGCCACTCAATACTCACCTCCCAGGTCAGGCTGCCTTGACCTGTCGGTGTAAATGTAGATCTGGAAGATCATGGTTCTAGCTGCGGTTACAAGGGATTTTACTGTGAATATTTTTGTAGATATGCATATTAACAAGTACATTACCAGCACCAAAGCCAAGGATCTCCCATGTATTTTCTCACTGAGTGAGACTCGTGAAGGAATGGCATCTATTCAGTACAAGAAGGAGGCTTTTAAAAGCAATAAATTTCCCAACAATGGTAAATGCTTAACACAAAAGGGAAATACTCTCACCTTAGGCTCTGCACAGGGACAATGCACTAATCTCATGCACGGATTTTTTTATTTTCTTCTCCTGGTGACCAGACTCATCACATATAATCTTTCAACTCAGCATATGGAAAAACAAACAACCCAGGAATCTCTTTGTTAAAAAAAAAAGAAATCCGTGAAATAATGATTTTTTAAAATATTTTTCAGGAGTCTTTCTTCCCAAAGAAGGTTTGCAACTCACACTGATTTGACAGATAAATGAAAAGAAATTAAAGTCATTTGTATAAAAATGAGCAAAGTGAACACTTGAGATACTGATCACTACTCTGTAGTGATCCTGTAAAAATACAGATTTGCAGGGTGGGAAGAAGTGGGTGTAATCCAATAAAACAATGCAATAATGATGAAAAATTGAAAGAGGTCAGAGTCGGAAAGCTTTTGATTTCTTTTTGCACTGACATTTGTCAAGGCAAGCAAAATCCATTAGCAAGGAGCAGCCTGAGTTTTAACACATCTAGGTCTTTAAAAATGTTAATGTTTAATAGGGTGTGCTCAGGCTTTATATATCCCTGATAACAATGCATGGGCTGATAGGCATCTCCAGAGGCTGTAAATCAGTGGCAGAGCCTTGCAAGACCCACAAGCACTTGGTGCTCACTCTCATGGTTTATTATGTTATCAGCAGTCATGGACTGAATTATGGCCTTATAACAATTCTTTCCCTGCATTATCCTACGGTTACTGTAACGCTGTTAACCTGTGTCCCCTTAGAAGGTGATGTGACCTCCTCCAGACTGGAGTTACTGTGGTGTTTAAGGTGCAGGCTCATTCTCCAGGAGGAACTGATGAGCCCCCCGAGCTGTGCCCACAAAGCCTGCTTACCTGAAGGTGGTTCTGCCTTGGGAGAAAGGCAGAGACATGAGCAGGGAGCGACGTTTTCTCCCCAGTCCTGTGTGGGATCCCCACCTGCAAGCCTGCAGCTGTAGGCTGTGTTCAGGATTGCATACTGGAAGTCGAGGGATGTGAGGAAGAAATGGGGGTGAGGGCATCACATTGGCTGTGTTTTAAAACTGCAAAGATTCCCTCTCTCTGGAGAGCTCACCCATCATTTCTCACAGGGCATCAGCCCAGCAGGCTGCAAGTCCATGGGCTCACTTCTTGAGAAAGGGTCTCACCCTATATTGCCACCACAGGTTGGAAGTCCTCCAGAAGGTGCTTTTGCTCGCTCTGGCAGCATCCAGCTCTACTCCAACAGAGCTCTGTGTAAACAGAAACAAAAGATTTCCTCCTTTGGTACCCAACTGGCCTCATGTAGGGCTTTTTCCCTCCCTCGTACTGCATATTATAAAGTCTCAGGAGTCCCAGTAGTCACACCGTTTGCTCAAAGAATCTGGCAGAACAGGATATTCTTGGAAATGTCTGGGAGAGGAGGGTGCAGGCCAAGACCTCATTGCTGTGCAGCAAATCTTGAGATGGACGTGACCGTCCATTGCCCCCCTTTCTTTGCCCACCCTGCCTGGTCCTCTTCTGCACGGGAAAGTTCCCCCTTGTGAAAAACTCCACTGCTGAGAACAAGCCTTGGAGAGCAGGCAGACGTGCAGGCACCTTTTTCATGTCAATCTAGTTAGAGTTTATTGATTCCCCTTGCCTTTGGCTAATGTACTTTTATTATTATTAATAAATAATCATCATTTTTCCATCAGTGTAGCCTGCACCCGGGAGCCTTGGAGAATTCTAGCAAAAGAATTATTAAACTAAAGATTTCTAAAGGGTTGAACAGCAGCACGGCCCAGTAATCTGCCAGAACCTGCAACTGGGGAGCAAAATATCCCCACTGGAGAATATGGGATAGAGCACCAAATCAAGTCCTTCCCCCAGAGCCACCATTTCTAACAGTGGATTCCTGTTCATGGTCACTTCTGCTTTCTCATCATCCCCCAAGGATGCAGAGGGTGGGGTGGCTCTTGGGGAGCTGTCCCACGGGCACGTGGGCTCTTGCAGGACCCTGCCCTGGCTTGGGACATGAGTCAGTACCTGCAGGGCCAGAGCTGCTGCCATGTGCTCCTCCTGGCTGGCACCCCCTTGGCAGCAGCTGCCCAGGCAGCCTCCCTCCTCCATCCTCTGCCTGGCCAGCTGCAGTCTGATCCTGGCTCCTCCCAAGTTACAAGGATTCAGGATCTCTTTCCCAATCTAGGCAGGATTGCCTGCAGGGGATGGTTTCTCCTAGAGGATTGCATGCAGCTGTTCATAAACAAGGAGAGTCATCACCAATTGCTGAGCCAGACGTGGCCGTCCAGGCACACAGTTCTCTGGGCAGTAAACTGCAAAATAGTGACTGAAGTGGTTTCAGGAGCATTTTGGGATTGCTGGTAGGGGATTTTTGGGACAAAGACAATAACGATGCTAGCAATGAAAACACTGATTTGCTCAAGGAGATTATTTTACTGGGGTGGCAGGAAAGCAAAGAGAATCAGAGCTGTCACCTGTAAATAGATCTGCTCCTGTCAGCAATCCTGAATTAGCACAGCTTCATGCAACCACCTTTCCAGCTTCTCCGTGGTCACTCTTGTCCTCCCCAAGGGTTTGCTTGCCAGGTGCACCCTGGGCCGTGCGTTATTGTGGGCTTTCCCTCCCGTGTCCTGCTTTCTCCACTGCATCACCAGAGGTCCAGCTGAGTCCTGTGACCTGGCACAGTGACAGCAGTCCAGCATGGGTCCTGTCCTTGAGTTCTGACCCTGAAATCACATAGAAAACAACATGGCCATAACACAGCTCTTCACTGGAAACCAAACACCTCGTCCCAGTGTTACAGATGAAATAAGAGCTCCAGATTATGATAATCCATGGTTCAGAATAAAAGAAGGTGTTTTATTTGGCAGGAAAATGGAGTACATCTGGCCTAAGTGGATGTAAACAAGTCTGCAGAGCCCTTTTCTCTGTGCAAAGCCACTTCCCCAGAAGGTGTGTTCAGGCGATGACAGAAGGGCTATAAAGGGACCCTGAGATGCTCATACCCACACCTGGGTTTGGACATGGCCGTGCAGAGTTTCCTGCAGTACGTGGGCTCCAGCTCGCTGCTCTGTTTGGCAGCAGGTCTGTTTGCTCTCCTTTACTTTCTCTCCAGCTCCAAGAAGTCGGTTTGCAATTTGCCCCCTGGGCCACGACCTCTTCCTCTGATTGGAAACCTGAACGTGGTGGACCTGAAAAAGCCGTTCCAGTCGCTGACAGAGGTAGGGGCTGAGCGAGCAGGCAGGGGGCAAATGTGCAGTTCCTAAAACGAGAAACACAGCTGGGGAAACTGAGATGTGGTTGTGTTTGCTTTGTGTGGAGGGCAGCAATGAGATATCAGGGATACAGGCAGGCTGGCAGAATGACTTTACCTTCAGAGATTCACACACATATACATATAGATGTAAATATAATGCACACACTCCTTTCTGTATACACACTGAAGCATAGACCTCCCACCCCTTGCAATCCACTCCAAATTGTTGGTGTTTTGAGCCCTTCAGAGTCTGCAGGTAAAAGACTTGAGTTGGGCCAGGCTGCTGCCATCAAGAGATGTCTCATTGCCACCAGACCTCTAGGAAGAAGGGTGGATGGAAGGGATGAAGCAAGAAAAGGTATTATCCCCAGAGAAGAGGGAAAGGAGGTGTCCTATGCACACTTATTTCCAAAATTAATTATATTTCTGCGATGCAAAGCACAACTCTGCCTCCCCAGCCCTTCCCCTGCACACACTGCCCAGGGTGGTTAAGGACTTGATGCATGGATTTTATATGTCTAGCTAAACAAATTGCTTTTTCTTACACAGTTCCATGAATACTTATATTTCTAAAAAAGAGAGAGAGAAAAAAAAAATTAAATATTAAAAAGCCAGGGGCAGTGTTTGTTTCAGAAAGTGTCTGCTGTGTTCCCATAGGGACCTGGGGACAAGTCAGTGGGAACTCGGATTTTATCTGATTGCTGTAGAGACAGCTGAGGTGCTGTGAGGGACCTGTCACACGCCCTGTGTGTGTGCTGCTTACTGGACACTGTGATGGGGGAAAGCTGGTCCCCAGAGCACTCCTCCAGCCACTTGAACATCTGCAGTGAGAGGGCAGTGCAGACACTGAAATCCTCCAGTTAGCTGTAGAAGAAAGGGCATCCTGTGTTGCCAAAGTACGGAATGCCTGCAGCAGGCACACAGCGCTCATCTCCTTTGATTTATGGGGCAGAGGATTGTGTAGCGATCAGTTCTGATGGGCTTCTGGTCCTGAGCTCCCATCTGACCCTGGGTGTGTTTGAGGACGTCAGTATGAAACTATTTATGAACTATTTTTGGCAGTGCTGGGGCATATTATGATACAAATGTCACGTGACAGCACCAGACTAATTTCCTATAATCTACCAAGAAGCTTTATTTGGGCTTTCAGACCTGCCACATCCAATACTTGTGCTGCTGAGTAAAACCAGAGCGGATGCCAAGAAGCACTAATGCAAGGAGATGGCCAAAGGAAGGCTCGGAGGCAGCTGTGATTCCCTGCCCCTGGCTCTGCCACACACTCTGTGAGCTGCCAGGGATGAAAGAACCAGTGCTAATGTTATCTCCCAAGCCGTCAAACCGCGGTTTGATGAAAACAAATTCAATTTGTCTGGCGTAATAACAGGAGCTGCTTCTAATCTGAAATTCAATTTGTGGAATCTATCTAATGCATAGAAAATGGTAACCCATGCACATCAGAAGCAAGAAGACATTTGGAGAGGATGGCTTGCAGTGTGTTTAAACGAAGCCTGAAATACCAAGTGAATGATTAGCTTGTCAAAGCCACCTTTCTGGGTAACAGATGATTCATTTTTAATTTGCTATAAAAGCCCAACACTCCTGTGACATTATCTACCAGAATATGCTTCCTAGTTGGATTCAAGTTTCTGGTGGCCAGCAAATAATTCCGTGATGACTGCAACACTACCCACCTTGCCATAATTAGAGACAAGTGCTGTCCTGAAAGAAAGAGTTATTGTCTGGCTTTGTTTTTGCAGTGTTTGTGGCTTCAGCCTCAAAGGTGTGTGCACGCCCGCTTGCCTCAGGTCACCAGCACTACAATAAACAGGCCTGCCTGCTACAGCATTCTCTAACCACCCTCCCAGCGTGGTATTGCCGGCCTGTTACTGCAGAACACCACAGGAATGCAATGGCATTTTATCGACTCCCCTGACAGGAGCGGTGATAGCAGACACCTTGTTGTGCAAACAGGGTGCAAGCAGAGATGCTGGCAATCGATAGCTGTTGCTCTCTGCTTGAATTACAGCAGCACCTGGAGACACCAGGCAGGGCTGGGAGGCTCCTTTCGGTCTAGAAACCACCCAGAGTGGCCAGTACTAGTGTTTGAGTCCAGATCTGGCTTTGAATGAACACATTTATTCACTTTGACAGCTCTCCAAGATATATGGCAACGTCTTCACTGTGCATTTTGGACCCAGGAAGGTTGTGGTATTGGCTGGATATGAAACCATCAAGGATGCCCTTCTAAATCATGCTGAAGAATTCGGAGAGAGGGCAGAAATACCCATATTTAGGAAAATGACACAAGGAAATGGTAATTGACCTTTTGCTTCGTTAAGTTTTGTCTCTGTTCATTATATTCTCACAGCAGAGTACTGTCCTCTAACAGATCACTTTTTGTGATCTTAGGAGGTACTGGTGTGTAAGAAAGCTTTACAAATGTTTATGAACCACAGGTGCCATAAGGATGTCACATCTTTATTTTAGGCATAGCATTCAGCCATGGAGAGCGATGGAAAACAATGAGAAGATTTACCTTGTGCACGCTGCGAGATTTTGGAATGGGAAAGAGAACCCTTGAGACTCGAATCCTGGAGGAAGTAAATTCCCTTCTCAAATATTTTGAATCCTATCATGGTGAGTGTCGAGTCTTTCATCCAGAGACAGAGAACAGGTCTAGCAGAACAATAAAGATTAATGAAAGTTTAACTCTGCATAAATGGTATCTCGTGGTTAAAGTTCAGCGTACGCTGCAGTAGGTTATTGAACCAAGGCCTTAAAACACTGAAACAGAGTTCCCTGCTATGCATTCTGGGTGGGGAATGAGTTTTCTTTGGGAGCTCAGGACTACATTTCCATAGGAAACCAGACTGAAAGCATAGTCACTTTGTCATTTGTTTTCATTGCTTGAAATACAGGGAAACCATTTGATACGAAAATGATACTCAACAATGCTGTATCCAATGTCATCTGCTCTATATTGTTTGGAGAGAGGTTTGAATATGATGATCCAGTATTTCTAACTTTGCTGAAGCTGATAAATCAAAATACTAAGCTGCTGGGCTCCCCTATGGTGCTGGTAAGAGCTTAATTTTATGTTTTAGCTTTTAGGTTTTTTGGGGATATACGGTTTCCTGTGTTTGTTCTCCTGGCCTCTCACGTCTTTCTTCTTGAGAACAAGAACTTTATCAGTCAGCCTGTACAGGACACATCTGTGGTTCTGTATCTGCAATGCACAGATTCCCAGGCTCCTGCACATTGTGAAGCTTATTAGTAAAAGAAAAAAAACCCCAAAGTCTTCAGAAAAGGAACAACTTCACTCTCTTTGAAGAGCACAAGCACAGTCCCAAACCTGCCTCCTTGAATTACAGAAAGAACAGTCTATTTCTGCAGGAATCCAGAGCTCCTTGGACTGCAGAAGGGAGGGAATTACAGCATGAAATGTCAAGGCATAGGATAAGGGACCAGCAGTGTGATTTGAGATACCAGTATGTGTTCAAAAATGCCAATTAACAGTAAAACTTCTCTTGCTCCACAGTTATATAACTTTTACCCATCCCTTGGATTTCTGTCTGGAGCTTCCAAGACTGTGCTACAAAATATCCGTGAATTGAATGCTTTCCTCCAGAAGCTCTTCCAGGAACACAAAGAGGAGCTTAATGAAAATGACTTAACAGGCTTTGTTGATGCCTTTCTGGTGAAGCAAAACCAGGTACTTTAAAGCTGAATCTAAGTGTCTTTCTGTTCCCTTAGCTCTGACTTATTCTTAGGACTGGCCATCTGTCAGGGACTGGGAGTGAGTGGAAACAGAAGAGCTGCAGTGAGCAGAATAGATCAAAGCTCATCCTCACGGTGAGCTGTGCTGTATTCGCTCATGGCCCCGCTGGAACTGCTGGTTAAAGGGATTTAGTTGTTGAGATGTCCCACGTGGGTGAAATAAGTTACCACTCAGCACACATAAGGAGGAGATCATCCCAAACCTTCCTGCAAGAATGGTGCAGTGACAAACCGTGTTTGGAATTATTTCTAATATCTAGACCTGGGGATTACGCATATGCTTGGGACCAGACAAATTCCATAGGCCCTAATGCTGTAAGACGAAATGTTTAGTTTTCCAGCACATACAAAGTCACAGAAGGCTAAAATGCAGGTAAAAATGGTGGCAACACAGTCACATACGGGTATCACTTGCTGTATTACCCACATGTTTTGAAGGAGTCAAAGAAACCCCACACTGCGTTCAGCAATGGAAACCTGATGTTTTCAACCCTGGACCTCTTTGCTGCTGGGACTGAGACTACATCCACAACGGTGCGCTGGGGGCTGCTTCTGATGATGAAATACCCAGAAATTCAGAGTAAGGAGGACAAGCCTCTTGTAAAATTCATTGCTGCTTTGGTTGTGGAAGGGAGTGGAACTCATTCAGTGTTGCCTAGAGTAATTATTCTGAGTGCTCTGAGAGAGATAACAGTCGTTGACTGTTCAAAGGAATTTTATTCAGCTGGATTGCAATAAACCAGCCCAGCCAAGTGGGAGAGGCTAAGGGGCAGCCTACAGTTACAGTAAAGCTCCCCTGTCGTTATTCACCTGCAGGCTATGGGCTTACGTCACTAAAGGTCTCCTCAGGAGCTGATTCTGATCTGGTTTCTGTCGAAGGTTATGGGGTAACAAAGGTGTGTAATGGGAGTCAGGCATGAGATGGACTGTAGTGGCTCCATTCAAGCTGCCTTAGCTCAACAACAAACCTGAAAGAACCACACCGTGCCCTGACTTAGCCATTTCTGCCCTTCCCAGATATTTACAGTTTTCCCTTTTCTTCATATCTGCCAAAGTGGTAGCCATTTCAGTTGCAAGATGAGATTGTTATCAGCTTCTTAATCCTTTCCTCCCTCCAAGGAAAGATTCAGGAAGAAATGAACCATGTCATTGAACCAGGAAAGCTGCCTAAGTTGGAGGACCGGAAAAAAATGCCTTATACAGAAGCAGTAATACATGAAATACAAAGGTTTGCCAATATTGTCCCCATGGGTGTATCACGATCGACTCCCAGAGATGTGAATTTCCAAGGCTATGTGATTCCTAAGGTGAGGCCTGAGGCTGGCAGCTTATGCTGCACAGATTCCTCACAGCTTTCTTTAAAGCAGATGAAGAAATACATAAATAAATAAAGATAATGTGATGCATGGTTTAATCTGTGCTGTGACCCTTTGTCTTGGATCCAGGATAATTATTATAAACATGCAATGGACTGTGGTCTGGTACAGTTGTTTGAATCATGATTAACCAGAAATTTAATTAAATCACACTCATTTGAATCTTTTATGTCAAATGTGGAACCTCTACCCCAGCACCTTGGTTGAAAGACCTGACTCTGTAAGAAAGGAATGTTTTCTGGTCCAAAAACTAAAACAGCAGCTACTGAAAACAGGCAGAGCCACAATGGGGCAGGGAAGCATTCCCCAGTTCTGTTTGTCGTGTCTTATTTGCCCCTTCACGTTAAAAAAAGTTCTACAGTCTGGCTCGAGTAGGAGAATGATCCCCTCTCCCATGAGTTGCTTTGATGCCTTTCAGGGTACTGAGATTATTCCACTGCTGACCTCCGCTCTGAATGACGAGCTACACTGGAAAACCCCAAATCAGTTCAACCCTTCCCATTTCCTGGATGCCAGTGGGAACTTCATTAGGAGAGAAGCATTTATTCCATTCTCCATAGGTAAGAGGGGTGTGGGTGTACCACCTGGGACAAGGGTAACAGCAGTTCCCCCTGATTTCAGGAAAGTATGAAAGCCAGGGACATGGAACAGAGGGTAAGGGATTTCTGGTCGTTTCTCCTGTCCACCATTGCTGTAGGTAACCACCTCTTCTTTGGGAGATCAGGGAGACACTGATTTACTCACAGTCACTGAACAATTTCATGTATCTACAGACTTCTGTGTAGTTTGAGACCAAACCAGTAGCACCTCTAATACACAGAGAGAAGGAAGGGAAAATCTCCTACCTCAGCAGCCTGCTCTTCCAGACTGTACCTCCAGTTTAGAAGGTCTCAGACATCAACACTAACAGTTACAGTGCTGATCATTAACTTCTCTGCTGGTTGTTTTCAGGACGAAGGGCTTGCCTCGGTGAAGGACTGGCCAAAATGGAGCTGTTCCTCTTCTTTTCGGGCTTGCTCCGCAAATTTATTTTCCAACCCCCTCCAGGAGTGGATAAGTCAGACCTGGATCTCACTGCTGATGTTGGCTTTACCTTGACTCCCATGCCTCACCTGGTTTGTGCTGTGTCCTGTGAATGATCAAACAACACAGCATTAGAGTAGTGAACACTTCAAGCTTTAAAGCAAATCTAGCTACAGTGGGGAAAAGCTGTCCCTGAGCTTTAGGGGAAGGAAGACACCAGGCACTGTTATTTTCTCTCATTCATGACATTCTCCTCAACAGCTCTTGCAATGTCTGTATAATGCAAACCCTTCAGACAGCTCTGAGTTCTGCTCTCAGAAACTCTGATTCATTCCTGGAACAGCACATCAGAGATGCTGTTTTCTGGACAGTTTGAAACAATGAAATGCCGTCAAACCTCCTCTGTAGATGTAACCCATCAGAGCTCTCCCCTGACAGCCTCTACGGGGAATTTCTCAGCCCAAAGTCCAAGCCCTATAGCAGATCTGATTATCAACGGGCCAGCTGGAGACAAGAGACACTGAAAGGATCTGGAAATCTCCTCAGGATGGTTGTTCAGCTGAGCCTCAGATTGAACTTCCATTGTGCGATACAACCTGCCTTATCTTTATTACAGAGTCCCAGACACAAGGGTGTAACATGGGCTGATGCCAAGATCCAGGCATGGGACAATTATCAGAAAACATCTAAGTGGTTTGGGAAGTGGGTTCTTTCCAACTCACACCAGGCACTTTATGCTGAACAGCCTATTTATGATGGGGCCAATTGAGCAGCTTTCTGCTTCTGCTAAGAAAGGCATTTCTACCACTCCCTCACCTCTCCTGCCTTCGTGCTGGCTCTGGCACTTGTCCAATCCCTTACTGGGCCATCTCAGATCCCTATACTGGCAGAAAATGAGCAGCCATGGCAAGTGAAGAGCTTCTGAATCAGCGTGGCTGAAGTGACACAAGCCTGCGGCAGTGCGAGGGCAGTGGAGCTGGGGCTGGGCAGCAGCACTGCCCCGCTCCACCAGAGAGCTGGGACAGGCTCAGCCCTCTGCTCCACTTGCACCTCAGGAGCTCTACTTGCTCCATAGATCTTCTCTACCCTTCACAAGGAGAAAGGATCCTTCAGGGATGAATCAGCTGCCATAAAGTTGTATTTCTCACTCTCTGCACTGATTGCAGGGTGAACCACCATCCACAGGCTCCTAATTCCAGACTTCAGTCTCACATAGCAGGTGTGTTGCGATGAATAGGGACAGTATTGTCCATTTGACTGAAAGTGGGGCAGTTATGGTAAACCTACAACAAAAAACTAAAGTTACTGTCATCTAAAGCTGAGCTGTGCTGGAAATGGAAGGAAAGAAAATGAAGGGATGACAAAGTAGGGCGGCCTCTGGCCAAGACACTGGCTCTCCTCACTAGCTTTAGTTCACACGGCTAAAGGCAGCACTCTAACACTGGTACTGCCCCTTGTACGTGTGCTGATGTTGCACTTGGACAGGGGCTGTACCACAGGCCCAGCTCCAGCTCCTGGGCACAGCTCAGGGAGTGCTCAGCAAGCTCTGTGACAAGGAAGCCTCTGCTGCTGCGCTTGCTTGCGTTTGTTTTGCTCTTGCTCTATTTGCAGTCTAACTGCAAGCTTGACCTTATCACCTACTTAATCATTAAATATTTTGTTCTGTTGCTGTTGATCTATCTGGTGTGACAGTATGAAGTTGATTTCGGGTCACATTGATAAAGCTGGGCTGCATCACCTTTAATACCCTGACACGGGAGAGGTGAGCACAGAGATCGCTGGGCAGCCTGCAGCCAGGACATGTTCAGCAGCACCAAGAGTGAGCAATACTCACAGCCACGAACACCTCAAAGGAAATAGCCGAATTTCTAACTCCAGGAAATCACAACTGCTGTGTGAGGCAGGACGTGGCCCCTTACAGCGGTTCCTGTGTCTCTTGCCCTTGCTTACAAGGAACCCATCACAGTAAAAGCCAGCAGGAGTTATCCGAGGCTGCAGTCTGGGAGGCACAGCTGGTCAGGAATGGGACTGGCAGGGAAAGTGCAGAGGTTTTGGGGTATTTAAGTGAAAGGATGCAGGGCTGGTGTTGTACTGGTCCAGGCTGGCTGACTGGCAGTGCAGTCGTTGCCTTTAGGTGGCCGATGCCCAATGCTCCACCCGGGTCACAAGCGGTGGCAGAATGCCAGGTGGTCACAAGGGATGGAGGAGAACCGGGCCATGAGCACCCTGAGGGGCCCGGCTGCCCCAGGAATGCACCCAGAGCAGTGTCAGTGCCTGGCAGGTGTTTTGTGCTTGGCTCTGTGTGCGCAGGCAGGGCAGCACGTAGCAGCGCGGCTCCGGAGCGAAACACGAAACACTTACCAGACACATTTGTGAGACAGGAATTTCTTGTCATCGCAAGACTTTTACTTACTTACCTTTGTCATTTTAATGCATTGCACTCAAGCCTGGCTTGCAAAAAACACAATACACTCCCCCTGACTTTTAAGAGACAATTTAAGTCTCTTTCTGAACGGCGTTTTAATGAGTTCAGAGGCTCCCAGGGCAAGGACGAAATACCAGGAGAGCAGCAGCAACACGTAACTTTTGCCCTGCAGGGTGCTGCTGGTCCAAGAAAACCCTGCAGGAATAAACATTTTGCCCAGGCACAGAGCATGTGCCATTGCAAGTTCTCATTGCAGTGCCCACGTTCTGCATCCTGTGCCAGCCGTGATCCTTCCTGCCTGTCTTTACAGCCCCTCTGCCTCTTAGCTCACGGAGCAGGCAGGGCTGAGTCATCCCAGGCATGCTCTGGGGGAAACCGTTGCCTCCAGCCCATTTCTTGGAAACTAATAAAAAAGCAAATCCCAGAAATGTTGCGACAGACTTGCTGCTTCTGCTTCTGGGTGGTTGTTGTGCTGCAACATCTCCACACCACGCAGGCAGCTCTGGTGTGGCCCCGCAGCCGTTCGCGCTGGGACCCCGCTGACCGTGCCCCACTCTGGATCAGATCCACCTCCTTCCCTGCCTTCTTTGCTTTCACAAGGCTGATGGCCCATATTTGCTGGATAATGGCCTTTATATGATCTAACCTTTGGACAAATGTACCTTTAGCCTTGTGCTTCCTCATCATGTAAGACAGCTCTTTCACCCGTGAACAATCTTACTCCTTTGGCTGGTTATGCCCAACTTCCTCCTGAAAACCACTATTCAACCAGGTAGACCTCAATTATTTTCTACAAGGCTTAAGCCTTTATGAGGGATGCAAGCGCCAGGTGTTTAGTATCTTTGACTTAAAATCATTCCGTTCTCCTGTCTTGTTCCCCTTCTGGAGCCTGCCAGGTCAGCTGGCTTCATTAACTTCATTAACTTTCTCCCTCTATCTCTCAGAAGCTGCTCTTGCAAAATGAAGAATCTCCCAGAAGTTTCAAATCTAATTTCATCTTTCCACTGCACTCATGAATCCACTCATGATCACTTGATCCAGGCTAATTTTCCATGGCTAGCTATTACATGTCTTCTACTCCAGACGCAAAGTCTGAAATCACATCCCTCCCGGGCAGTTCAGAGCTGACTTTATGAAGAAGTTTATTGGCTACAACCCCCCAGGGATAGTTGGGCTTTACCATTATTAACAACCTTTGATCTCCACTTGACATCAAGAAAGCCAAAGTCTCCTGTAACAATACTGATTTTTCTCTCTAGTAACACGGAGATCTCAAATCCTACCTAAACCTGAATCTGGAGGTTCTAATAGGATTCCAAGAGCCTTTTTATTTCCCTGTGTCAGCAGAGTGTTTGGAGGGTCATAGTACTGCTAATGAAGGACCTTGAGGTCTCGGGGAGGAGGAGGTTATAGAGGAATGCCAAGCACCTTTTCCCATGTATATGTTCTTGCACACACATGCATGGGTTTGTAATTTGAAACTCTCTTTACTTCTGGACAGGCTTTGCAAACTGCTTAGACCACATTCTCTGAGGTGTTTAAAGAGGGTGGAGTATGCAGTATTTATTTAGGTACTCTACAAACCTTAATAAGAATTGAGTGCTTGTAGCAATTGCAGAGAGCAAACAGAAAGCCAGCTGGCAGAAACTGAACAGTGCCACTGCATTTTTATTGCTTCTAACCCCAAAAAACAGATTAGTACTAAAAAAATGTCTTTTTTAATTTCATTTCTCTCTGATCCTGCATTAGTTTGTCTGCTGTGTGCAGCAGTATTATTAGCTGTAGTCTATTTTTCAACTGGCTATAAAAATTCAGCTTTTAAATTACCTCCTGGTCCAACTCCTCTTCCGATCATTGGTAACCTGCACTTGGTGGATCTTAGAAGGCAAGATAAATCACTAATGAAGGTAGGACAAAAAAACCCTAACCCAGACCCTCATAGATTTTAAAGCTGCCTGGAATGTATCAGTGAGAATTTTTTGTCTTTTTTAATTCAAACTAAATTGTAAAGGTGTGAAAATTGCTTTATAATACTTTTCTGGGCTTCTTCTAGTCAATGTCTGTGTTGATGCAATGTAATTTAGGAGCAATCAACCATTAAAGAAAGACCTCTGGGTAATATGGGATTTCTTCATGTAATTGTGATGATGTACATGAAGTCTATAATGCTTGTGGGATTTGAAATATTAATTTGACAGCTTGGACACCCAGAAATCTTTTAAAGCATTAGGATATAACTAACATGAAAAGAAATTGCTTCCCTCCCCTGTGCCCCGGAGATCTGGCAAGAGGAATTCCGCAATGCAGTGACCCCAAAGCTGCCCCTGAGAGGGCCGAATCCAGATGCTCCACTGCAAAATCCTTTTCCCTCTCAATGAATGGGATACGCATTAAAGTCCAGATGGCAGTGCAAGAGAGAGATGGGAGAGCTGTGCTGAGGAACTGGAGTGAATAACCTGTGAGCTCTTCCACTAACCTGTAATTAAGACATCTTACCCCCCTGACGGGTGTAAACTGTGCTTTTGTGCAGGACGAGGCTGTTCTGGGGCTGCCGGGCACCCCGGCCCGGCTTTCGGAGAGGGGTCCCTCGGGGCTGACCCACGCCGGGCTCGGGGGCAGCGGGCAGCGGGCGGGGGCTCGCAGCCAGGTGTCCCACGGCTCCTGCGGCACCGCGCCCAGCCGACACGGGCTGCGCTGCGGGAGCTGCGGGTTACTGCTGCCGTGGGGTGAGGCTCCAGCACCTGGAGCTGTTACGGGCAGTGTCAGGGTTGGGGTCAGTTTACCCAGCAGGGCTGGGCAGACGCCGCTGCAGCCTCCGAACGGCGCTTTGGAATCACCTCCGCATGCTTTTGTCCCTTGCGAGGCTGCCTTTGGGATTGTCTATTTGCCTTTGCTTTGGGATTACTCCAGAGGGGTTATCCCTCCATCTCACCCCACGGAGAGCAAAAAACGGTGTTTGCATTAAGCAGCTGGCACCGACTGGGCTTTGTTGGGTGGGCACTGACTGGTGTCCCCTTTTTCCTGTGAAAGATACGCTGCTCCTCTGGTCTAGTAGCAGGATGCAGGAGTGCTTTAGTATGACAGGAGCATCAGACCAAAGCTCCCCTCTGTGACAACATCATGATTTGCAGTGAACTGTCTTCTCTTTTTCGGTCTTTCTCCAGTTTGCCAACTTTAGTTGCCATTTGAGGTCCAGTCTTTAGATGGGTTTTTTTGTTTTTCATTTATTTTCTCCTTAACAGCAAAAAACAGATCAGTGATGCACTGAGGGGGGTGGGGGCTCTTTAACAGCAAGAAGCCTGAATTCCATACAGATGCCAGGGAGGCATCCATACAAAATGCCTCGTGTTGGACCGTGACAAACTCTGGCTCACAGGTGCCCGTCTGCAGGTAGTGGCTCTGCAGCCGTTCCCAGCAGGATGCCAGGATGAAAAACGTCCTTTCAGACAGCAAGAGGTGCTGTTCCATGCACGCTCCCTCCCTTCCCGACCATCACAGCTCACCTCTTTTTGCAGCTTGCAGAAAAATACGGCCCCATCTTCACCCTCCACTTTGGGTTCCAGAAAGTCGTGGTCCTGACCGGGTACGAAGTTGTGCGAGAGGCGCTTGTGAACTACACAGAGGAGTTTGTAGACAGACCATCCATCCCAATATTTGACCAAATTCAGAACGGAAACGGTACTAGAGCAATGAGTGGGGTGGGTGGGAGGGACAACTGCTGTCACTTAGTGCCTGTGATGATGATGATGATGATGATGATGATACACAGCCTAACTGTGCATCCCTGAAGCCTGGCTTTTAAACATCCCCCTTGGGCCCTTCTGAAGCCAAGTGACAGCAAACATTTGGCTTTCCTTGCACGCAATGACTCCTGCCTTTCCATCATTTTTGCTGATGCACTTATCCTAAAAGTTGAAGGGTGGCAGGAGTGGGATTTTTAAAGGCACTGTGGTAATTCTGGGGTTAATCTCTGTGCGATGTAGGTGCGAGCAGCTCGCTGTCACAACCGTGTTTATGAACCCTCAGCACGTTTCCAGGAGACTTTGGACTACCTGGCTTGGCTGTTCGGAGCTGTCGGGCTTTTCCCTTTCTCCCACTGCCTTTGTCGTGTCAGTTCCCACACCTTTGCCTCCCCACAAAAGTTCTTAGGTTGAGCAGCCTGAAACAGCTTCAGGGAGAAGCAATAGGCTGAGGCTGGAAATTCACCCCCACAAATAATCCCACAGTTTTTCCAAGGTAACATTCCAACCCTGACTATTTCAGAGGACTTTTTGCTTTGTCCATCCTCTGCTTCATCTCAGGCTTTAGCTTTGAGAAACAAAAGGCAGCTTTATATGCTGGTCACAGGCCGAAGTTGGGATTAGAATTAGAAATTAAATTACCCAGCCATAATATCAATAGATGAATTTATCGCTACATAAATAAAAGGAATCGATGAGGAGAAAGGTATTTTTTAGAGCTAATTTACATGTAAAACATCCCTGTGGGAGACTATCAGTATTGCACCATAAGTCCTTCCACATTTACCTTCTCAGCTGAAGTCTGAGGCACTTAGAGGTGACCCAAAGATGGAAGTCCTCAAGGGCTATTAAGCAATGATGGTAACAAATTTTCCCATGAAACATTTTTTCTTCAGAAAATGACAATTTGTTGACTGTGCAGATGCTCTCAGAAAAGGGATGATCCTGATGAAATTGCATAAATTAAAGAAAAATTAAAAATAGAAGTTTGGAAATTTGCTTTGACATTTTTAGAGCAAAAAGTTTTGCTATCCAAATTAAAACTACACTGCTTTAAAACAGAAAAGCAAACATACTTGAAAGCCTCACAACCACGCTGAAAATATGAAGTGCTGGCATCCAGCATTTCAATTGACACAATCTGAGATGGTTTTTGGATTATTGATCCAGTTTTTTCTTTACAGCACTCTGACAGGATGAAATAGCCATCCCTGCTTGGAGGTGCTAAAGATCGAGGCATGAGCTCAGAAACCTCCACAACAATGTCAGTATTTTCACCACTGCTGAAAATACAGCACTGCAGGGAATCTCAATAAAACAGTTTAGGGTTGAGGAGACCGAATTATCCCATCCCACACAGATAAATTACCTTTATGACTAGAACAGGATGAAAGGAGAAGCTTCAGAGACACGGGGTGCTTGAGGCCCTAGACTTGCAACCAGCAGGGTCAAAAATGTCCTGTGATTGACTCAGACCAACATCTCCCCCCAGCTCTACAGCCAACCCACACTGGTCTGAAAGCCACACCTGCCCATCTGCCACTCAGGACAGGACTGGGGTAACTGGGCTGGGAGGGAGCTTACTTTTCCCAAACTACAGGCTCAGTGAGACTGGGAGAATGGAGCTGAGAGGATGCAGGGATGAGGCACACAGAAACGGGAGACCTTTAGTACCTAAATCCACGGGAAAATGGGCAGCAGAAACACCTGTGGAGCTCCCTGCTCACCCAGTGCCCTGTTTGGTTTGGTGTGGGGGGCTCCTCCGTGCCTGAGCCCAGCACATTTCTCACGGGCTCCCCAGGTCTGTTCTTCTCCATCGGGGAGCTGTGGAGGACAACCCGGAGATTCACCGTATCCAGCATGCGCAACCTCGGCATGGGGAAACAAATGATAGAAGGCAGAATTTTTGAGGAGCTTCACTTCCTCATCGAGAGGATCAAATCCTTCAAAGGTGAGCTGGGGGTGATGCTGGGGCCGTCCAGCCTCGGGTGTGTCACAGCTGCTCCACGTCTCACAGCCTTCCCATCCTGCTCCCGCCGCAGGGGAACCTTTCAGCCTGCCGTCCTTCAACTGTGCTCCCATCAACGTCACCTTCATCATGCTCTTTGGGGACAGGTTTGACTACAAGGACCCAACATTTCTCACTCTCTTAAAACTCATAGACGAAGTTATGATTCTTCTGGGATCCCCATATTTAAACGTAAGTAACCTGTCCCACAGATAAACAATTTTTTTGCACTGGCACATGAGCCACACAAACCATAGGATTTATTTCAGAGTTTTCAGATGTTCAGAACCAGCGACTACACCTAAAACGTGACAGTTCTCCACGTGCCACTTTGGTCACCAAAATTTGCTGCCATTTTCCCCCTTGCCTGCTTTCCTTTTGACCCATCCTGCATGTCTGTGTGGAGCTAAAATAAGAACTGAACTATGGTTACTTTAGCTTATGAAAATCTGCCCAGGAAGTCCCTGGGATGCTGAGATATTGCTGCTAAAGACCAAACTCAACTGAGACGTTGTGCCTTAGGAAAAAGCTGTTTCAGCATGTGCCAGGGTGATTCTCTGTGATATTTCTCCAGGCCTAATGCTTCTCTTTTCTAATTTCTCATTAGTATTTCAATTTCTACCCGTTCCTTGGATTTCTTTTCAAAACCCACAAGATTATGCTCAAGAAAATCGAAGATGTGCGTGTCATTTTAAGGCAATACATGAAGGCGAGCAGGGAGGATATCAATGAGAACAGCGTGAGGAGCTACATCGATGCACTGATATTCAAGCAACAAGAGGTATTGGACTGCTTGGCTCTGTTGGCTGTTTGCAATGTCTCCTTTGGATTTTCTAGCTAAAACAGTTGCTGAGTCCTGATTCCATCCATGTAAATCTATTGAAATCCATGCTGTTACTCCAGAGAGATTTAAATCAGATGCCAGGCTCTTACAGTTGGTACATTTTTCTATCAAAATTTGGATACGAAAGCTACTCTCAGTCCACTCCTGAAATAGCAGCACTAATAATGTGAGATCAACTACTTGCTCCTAGTAGAAAATACATGAATTCACATGAAAGCTGACTCTGCCTTTCTTTTTATGAAAACAAATCAATTAATCATTGATACTGTTGCTCCATCAAGATGAATGATGCCCTTAAAGTACTTGAATGATAAATCATCAGTACAAGTCCTAACCCTGCCCAGCATCTTACTTAGCAGAGGTTCAGCAGTTTCACACAACAGTTGATTTCATTCAACACAAAATATTTGGGCTCTGAGCTTTTTCTTCTTTCCAGCTTAGCACAGTTCTAAAGCCCAGGCNTTGAGCTTTTTCTTCTTTCCAGCTGGATCCAGGCTGACCTTAGGCACTAAGTATTCTACTCAGCTCTGTGGAGGAGGAGTTAGCACAGTTCTAAAGCCCAGGCAGAAATGGCCTGAAAGGTGATTTTGAGCATTGTTGGGGATTCAAACCTGACCTTGGGCAGGAGGAGTCCCTCAGAGGCAGGATTAGCTGAATCTGCTTGTGTACAGGGCAGAGGGCTCTTTCCAAACCTGCGAGGCTGGGTCTGTGAACAGCACCCAGCTCTGAGTTTCAGCCTGCTTCCAGGGGAGATGGGTGTTGGACCACAGCTCCCCTGCAAACCTTCCGTCTGTGGTGCTCCATCTTTGGTGGATGCTGTGCATTGCAGATCAGCTCTATTTCATCACCCCATTCACAAACAAACAGCCAGCAGTGCTGTAGGTGATGCAGTATTTCCTGAGCTTGCTGAATACTCAGACTGATGGTTTTATGACTTTTCTTACCTCTTGTGTTTTTCAAGGAGAAAAACAAGAAAGACAGCCTCTTCCATGATGACAACTTAATGGCATCCATTCTCGACCTGGTCATGGCTGGAACAGAGACCATTGCCACCACGCTCCAGTGGTCCATCCTGCTCATGATGAAATACCCAGAGATTCAAAGTGAGCAGCTCTCACCTACTCCATCCATGGCAAGGCTGAAATGGGGAAGGGAGAGGTCTGGCCTCAGATCCACAGCAGCTCTTTTGCCTTAAGAGCTGAATCCTATCTCTCCACTGTGATGAACTCCTAATGTAACTAGGTGCTGATCAAAGTCCCAATGAAATGGCCCCTTTGCCTTGCTAGGAGAAAGGATGAGTGGAGGTCAGAGTATGATGCTGAGGAAACAACCCATCCACATGCCTGAATCAAACATAGAGTGGGGAAAGCCACGCTGCTGCTTTAAGAATCCTCTCTCTCTTCAAACTCTGGAAATATGTTTTCTTTTCCCCCAAACCAAATCCAAAGAGGGAGTTGTCTTCCTTGCTGGGACACATCCTTTTTGTTTGTTTCTTCCAGAAAAGGTTCAGGAGGAGATTGGGAGAACGGTCAAAGCTGGGAGCTGGGCCACGTACGAGGACAGGAAGAACATGCCCTACACGAATGCGGTGCTGCACGAGGTGCAGAGGTTCATCACCCTCCTGCCACACGTGCCCCGCTGCACTGCTGTTGACACCCACTTCAGGGGCTACTTCCTTCCCAAGGTAGGCATCTTCTCCCTCCCAGGAATACAAAACCCTCCCCAGATTTGCCAGTGTCAATGGAGAAGGGTTTCTTTAGAGGGAATTACAAGACAGAGTCCAAAACCATCCTCAGAAGAGTTGCTATATTGAGCCCTGAGTGTGTCATAGGACTCAGTCCAGCCCCTCTCATGCTCAGGATTTCCCCACTCCATGAGCAACCCTGGTTTACCTCCTTGATGCCATCTGCACAGAGAACTTGCAGGATCTTACCCTCCACTTGAGGTTTTACACAGCACCATGTGGGGTTTGGCTTCAATCCTTGGCACTGGTGGGAAAATCTCACTGATGTCTCTACCGGCTGAAGGGATAAAACCCTCATGGTCTCCACCTACCCCAGGTGGAGCACATCTCCTGGGACACCAAAGTCTGTGTGAGAAAATGAACGAAAACAGAGCACTTTGCTATCTTTTGTGCCTTTGTGTACTTTTCTTCCAGGGTATAATTGTAATCCCATCCCTTACCTCAGTGCTGCTGGATAAGACACAATGGGAGACACCACATCAGTTCAACCCCAACCACTTTCTCGATGCCGAAGGGAATTTTGTAAAGAAAGGAGCTTTCCTGCCCTTCTCCACAGGTAACTAAAGGGCTGATCTGCACACAGCTGAGGCTATGGCAGGGCCATTTCATTACAACACACACTAATGAGGTCTGCATGTCTAAATACTGCCCTTGACTCAGTCAATGACCAACCAGACAGCTGAATGGAATCAATTGTTCTGCATCTGGGCAAACGGCTGCTCTCAGAGCACAGCTCTCCCACTGCTAAATATAGCACAGAGAAGGGTGGTAAAGAAGAAATACACGCTTATCTAAAAGTGGTATGTGAGGATAAATTCCGCAGGAAAAGTGAGTTTCAATCCATTCCACTGTGGAAGGATGTGGCATTCTTCTATCAGGCTGCTTTTCAAAAGAAAGGGTTAAAGATGCCAAGAGGGTTGGAAGAGCTAAGGAGAGGAGAGTGAACACCATAAATGTGTAATAACCCTGTCAGATGGCTGTAGTCTGTGACAAAAGAGACCAGGCAGGGACCTTCAGCAACACAGGCCCCTCTACCCCAAAATGCTTTAGTGCATTTCAAGGTTTCGGTCCTGCTCCCATGCAACATCTCAGAAGCTAGCATGTCCATGCCAAGCATTCCAGTTGGATTTTTGCATGAGGTGAACACTCTGCTTTCACCCGCAGGGCGACGGAACTGCATTGGAGAAAGCCTGGCCAAGATGGAGCTGTTTGTCTTCTTTGTAGGGTTGCTCCAAACATTCACTTTCCGACCCCAGCCGGGAGTTTCAGAGTCTGACTTGGACCTCACCGTCCCCCAAACGACTTTCACGTTAAGGCCTCAGCCTCAGGCAACCTGTGCTGTCCTGCGGGAATAACCATGGCCTCGTCCCAGAGCTTTGGGGTCCAAGACCCCACCTTTGTTCAAACTCGCCATCCCCCCATCCTGCCACACCACCACATCCCCTTCCCTCTGTCTCCACCCATTCCCCCCCACTGCTCCATCCCCCCCACAGGCTGCTCTTTGCTCCCGTGCTGTGGGGGGGATGCAAATACAAGCCACGGTGCTGACAATCACACCCCACTTCTCAAGAGAGACCCTGCATGGAGCTGATGAAGGGACCAAGCCGCTGGTCCGGCGGAGGGGATGCAACCCGTGAGCAGTAGGGGCAACAGCCGGGCTCCCAAGGTACACCACGCCACAGAAACCTGCCCGGAATCCTGAGGAAGAACAAACCACAGTTTGCTGGAGGCCGCAGAAAGACGCCGTAGGTCACAGGCTTGAACCATCCATAGACACCTCCTGAGGTTTTCCATAGCTCACAGCAAAATCCTACCAGGATTTCACCCACCAGGCAGCCAAGTCCAACAAGAAGAGTGAAAAAACTGATCGATTCCTGTGATTTGAGGACTAAGTTATTTCTGCCTTGGAACAGTGTCCTGGAAGACACCCCCAGAGTCTGCAAACCTGTTCAGATAGGCAAGTGCTGCTACCAAGCTCAACACTGCTCCCCCGTCGGAACAAAACAGGAGCTACATTTCTAACTTTGCAATTTAAGTCACGAGGCCACGTGAGATTTGCACCAGCATCTGGTCATAAAAGGCTGATGACACAGAAAAATAAACTACACCCACTGCTAGTTTTATGCATCTCTGTCTTTCCTGACCTTGTTAATAGCAGCAAAGACCATTCCCTCTCTTCAGATATCCTGGTTAATGTTAAGAGCCTACGCCAGCAGTCTTTCCAGTGTTTGGGATGATCTGGCCTTTGGAACCAGCCATGCAATTCCCCTGCAAATGCCATCTAATTTCACAGTGCTTGTTTTGCATACACACATGCACAGAGAATGGGGATCAGGGATTAAATGAGACCTGGTTTTGGTTGGCTTCCTTTCCTCTGTAGCTCAGCCTGGCTGTTGTCTCTATCTGTGGTGTTCTTACACGCCATCATATTCCACAACCTTATTCCAGCTGACGTATAGCCCAGGCAATTTTCCATCCATTTATCTGCCTGTGACTTCCCCCTCCTCCACATGCATTTTCTTATCATGTGCTTTATCATGTTGTTTGTTTCCCCTTCATGGGAACCCAATAAAGTTTTAATCCCACGTCCTCATTACATTTCCTATGCCTGGCACCCAACTTTGCAGTACCCAGAAATGCAAATACCATGAAAGGTTGGTCCTGAGCCCAGAGTGATGACAAATACAATGTTAGATGTATCTCCTGGGTGAGAAGTTCTGCATATGCTCATCCCAGTAAACACCAGCTGAACAGGAGACCCTCCATACCTGCAGCGTGGTTTCACCAGGGCAAACTCCTCAGCTATGGGCTGTGAGACAGCCCTGGGGACAGCCTCAGTTCTTCACTTCCATGCCTCTTGCTTGCAGAGGCTAGACCAAAGGTTGCCACCACAGCCTCACTGATGCTGGTGCTTGCCCTCTGCTTCGTGCTTGGGATGGGACAGCAAGGAGAAACAGGTAAAGCAACTGGGGAGCAAACAACATGTCAGCACTGTGAAGGAAGTCTCAGTCTTGATGAAATATAAAAAAGACTTTTGCCTTTGGCTTCAGAAAGGCCAGGACTGTTCCTGTTTTTACCCCTCCAAAAACAGTGTGAATTTGAAAGATAGATAAGGCAGCAGTGTAGTGCTCTAGGGGACAGCACTGGGCTGGGCTCAACCCTGCATGAATTCACTGGTGGAACATCAGATCTGCCTCCTTGCCATGGGCTCTCGGGTTCTTGGCTTTGAAGTAGAGAGATGGATCCCTTCCTCCACGGCACAGCAGCCTTCAGAGCTGCAAACACCCAAGGAAAACAGGTTCCTTTGATTCCTTTGAAAAATGCATCCTACTTGTGCCTGTGTCAGCAGATGGATAGAAGTGATCCCTCCCCAGCACACTGAATTACACAGCTGAATATATCTCCACAAAATAAAGTGCCTGTCTCCAAGTTATTTGCTCAGCCAAGCTATGGCAGAGCATTGATTATGACTCAGCTATCTATTTATCTAGCAGAAAACACTGGCTCTCAGTGGTAGAAATACCATTTCCACATTCCTCAGTGGCCCTGAGGGTCTTCCCTGTCGCTGCAAAACATGTTTGTGCCTTGCAGCTCTCACCTGGATGGAAGGCAAACACCTTGGGGCAGGACAGGTGCCTTGATGTTTAGAACTGGATCTGAACAGCACCAACTCACTTTGTGGCTCATGGCACTGGCAGCTGTCCCATGGCCCAGCGTGCCACCCCCAGGGCTGTGTGATGCTGGGACCAGGGGCTCCCGCCCTGATAGGGGCAAGGATCAGTGGCAAGGATTGCAACAACCCAATCTGCAGCCCCTCTGCACTGGCCAGAGCAATGAGCATTGCACACAATCTAATTTTTACTTTATTTTTGCCACGAGATGGCACCACGATCCCTCTGAGTCACAGCCAGCCCAGCCCTGTGGTCCTTACTCGGCTAAAACGCCCTGCCAGCACAAATTCGGGCTGGGGAAAGAGTCAGAACTAAATCTTTAGGGTTTATGCTCCCCTCAGTCCAACTGCATTCACCTGCTGCAAGGCTGGGTGCAAAGACACTCATTTCCACTAACCTGGAAGAATGGGGTGACATGCAGGGAATGGCTGGGGTCAAATTCATCTGGCATCTCCCATTTTCCCTGTTTTATCCGGCAGCACAGGGGTGAGCAGAGCGATCCACCCCAGATCCCCGCAGGGAGCTCTGCTGTAGCACGTGTGGATGTCACAAGCTTCTGGCCTGCCCTCTCAGCATTCCTCCCTTTGGGCTGTGTCTGGCAGCCAACTTCTTCCTCTGAAGAACCAGTTCCTGGGCTTGCATATGCCAAAAAGACCCTTCATTAGCAAAGATACCAGTTCACTGGAATTACTGACTAATGTGTGATCTGGCCCTAACCCAGCAGGGTGGTGGAAACCCAGAGGTGCAATGGAGTGTTCAAAGACCCCATGGATATGGCACCTGAGGACATGGCTTCGTGGTGACCGTGGTGGTGCTGCTGGGCTTAGACTTGATTATCTTAAAGGTCTTTTCCAACCTAAACAATTCTGTGATTAAGCTACAACAGTTGTTGGCTGTTCCCCAGTGATGAAGCAGAGGAAAGACGTGGGCCAGGCTCCCTTGCTGCCCAGCTGCTCTCTACTTGCCTCCAGCAACATCCTGGTAGCTCAGAGGCAGCACTGCTCCACAGGGCATGGACAGCAGAGAGTGAAGAGAATAAGGAACAGACTCCAGGTTATGAGGACTGAGATATGGGAAAAGGGAAGTTGCGTGCCTAACCCTGAAGTCACACTGGCATTGGACTGGACTCAGAGGAGACGAGGGATTAGGGAACTGGCTGTTTCCCCCAAAAGCCCTGTGCTTGAAGCTCGCCTGCTCCTGGTGCTGTTTTGCCCCGTGGGTCACTGGTGTGCTGCACCCCCTTCATCTGGAGAGCAGCAAGTCCCCCGGGGTGAAGCAGCCCTTGAAGGGGTGTCACCTGAGGTGCACCAGGGAATGTGCGGCAGGAGAGCAACTCCTCTCCACACCTCATGGGTCACTGCGTTGGGAAATGCCTTCTCAAAGGCAGGGAAGCAGCCAAGAACTCAGCCTCTGTGCTAACCTTTCCTGCGGGGCAAAGGAAAGGCTCAGTGGTAAACCAGCTGTAAATCCCAGCTCCTGCTGAATGTTCGTTGGAACACCCCAGGACAGGAGGTCTGAAGCCCCTGGGGCACGCAGAGAACAAGCTCTCAGATGCTTTGATCTTGAATGGCAGCATTCAGTGCTTGGGTGGAGGTGGGCAGCATCCAGATTTTGGATGCTCTGGCGCACATGAGCGCCTGTGAAGCTTTTACAGGTGAGCATCACTTACAAAGTCACTGCAGGATACTTCAGCACACTGTGTAAGCAAAGCAAAACCTTACTTTGGATCTCAGGGCTTCAGCAGCAGCAGGGTGGCCTCATTGCAATGTTGTGGATGCCCTCTGAGTGCCAGCCACGAGCAAGGCGAGCACAGGGGCATCATGACCTGCATAAAGAAAACATTGCTTTTATTAGGGATATATGAAGAAAAAATCCACTTTTAGCATAAAAAGAGAGAGCTAGGACAGGCAACCCAGGCTCCAGAGACATTACAGTGGGATGCAGGCAAGTGACAAGTGCCAAGTTGCATTATACTGACATTTCAGTACAGAATTTCTTCAGTTTTCAGAAGAAATATTTGCACACTCGAAATTTTGCCGCCCCAAAATGAACCAGTTGCACAAATTCATCTGTTTTCCAACATCAAATGGCATTTATCTGCTCTAGGCAGTGGTTGTATGACCAGCTCAGGACTTCCAACCACTATCTGTGGATCCTGAGAAGGCAGAAATTTGGTGAGAGGTGCACAACAATACCTCTCTGAGTGGAGGAGCTGGAATTTGTCTGTGTGTGTGTGTGCCAGGCCTTTCTGGGAGCCACAGGAGAGCCACGAAGGCCCAGGACACCACGGACACATCAGCTCCCCTGTCCCTGCTTCCTGGTGCTGGTGGGAAACCCTTTCCCCATTCACTCTGCCCAGCCCAAGAATGCGGATGCAAACACTTGGAGAAAAAGGGCAAATACAGGCTGATCCAGGCTCCCACACAACTGTTCCTGTTGTGAAATCCACCACGTGGGAGCTGGTGAGGGGTTTGCACAAATGCCATAGGAATTTCTGCACCTCTGTAACTCTGCTGCCTCTTCCCATGCCCGTGGGGAGGGATGTTCTGCCTGGAGAGTGCTGGAAAAGAGAAATTGATTCTCTCTCTCTCTCCAGCAAGGAAAGGACTGTAGCTGACAGCTGATGACAAATTTTATTGCTTTTCCTTCAGTATGAAGTATTGAACGTACTAAAATAGGAGGATGATTACCCAGAATTTAAATATTTCCATATGAACAGTCACAGAGCGTGTTCCTTAGACAATAATCTCATCAGCGTCTCTGAATAAGGTGCAGCACTAGGAATCATCATATGGGTAAAATACCTCTTGTTTGAATACCAAAGCATCAATGTAGCTCATCAGGTTGCTCTCATTAACACTCCCTTTCCTTTCCTTGAGGCATTTCTTTATGATCACACCCACCTCTTCCACCTTTTTCAGTATCATCTTGGGAGGTTTGAGGAGAAATCCAAGGAATGGGTAGAAATTAAATAACTAAAAAGAAAACAGGAAAAAAAAAAATCACAAAAAAATTGAACTCACCCATTACCTTGTAACACTCAAGTGTCTTGATACAGAAATCATTTATGTGAGGAACCACGTGATGTGGTTGGAGTCTCCTTTTTGGTAACTAAAAGATTTTAATGTATAAAAGAGCCTCCTCTTAGTTAAAATTCTCTACAGAAATGAATGGCGCCTATCGGACTTGTCTAGATAGAGTCTATAAACAGGAATTTAAAAAAATACAATTAAGAGAAAGTGATAGTAAACTCATGAAACAATGAAATTACATTTTTAAAGAGGTAATAAAGCAAAAAGATAAAGCATTTTGCAAAGAAAACTCCAAATGTTTAGTAAGCCAAAACACTTCTGTTTTGAAGTTAGATCATTGATTTTATCTTTCACATGAATTATAAATCAATTACACTCGGCATCGTTAAATTTCACAGCACAATAAGCAGCTGCATTTTATGTGCAGGGAAGTTACTCACACCATTTCTCAATGCTATAGATAAACTGGCTGCAGAGTAAGAGTCACAAATCTCTTGCTCTTGCTAACTGGCTAAAATTTTTGCTGGTTTCTGCACAACCTGAACTTAGAAAACCCCCAAATACGCGTGCAATTGTCCCTAAGACAAGAGGTTACCTCAGAACGGTCACACAGCATCCAGCAGAAAATAACTGGAATGAGCCAGGCTAATTTTCTTTCTATATCCGCAAATAAAGTCAGTTTTTCAGTAGTTTTATCACTGGTCTGTTTTTAAAGAAAGGAACTCTGGCTATGCCTTCCCTGAAGAGACCTGATTCCTCCTCTCTTCCACCTTAGCCTTGCTTGGACTGACAATCCCAGGAAACAGAGCACTCCGGTATTTCGTGGTTTATTCTGGGTACTGCTGCAAAAAATACTGACAAAAGCAAACAAACAAACAACCACCCCCATCTCCCCCCCCAAAAAAAAAAAATTCCCAGGTATGCAGAATCTTTCTGGGCAGGAGGCATTCTTTTAGCCAAACCAAAGCTCTGGGTTTGGCTTGTCTCTAGCTCTGGCTCTCTGCAGCCTGCCACAGTAAGAAGCTCAGTGCATGGGATTTGTCTCGGGCTGACTTGTTTTTCCTTAGGAAAATGACCCAGCTGTTTCAGAGAGCAAGGCTGGGAGCAGATGACACTGCTCCATCCCTGCTGTGAACAGCACAAGAGATTTCACTGTGGTTTAGAGGATAAACCGTGCAGGGGGACAGGAGGGGTGGCAGGGAGGCACCTCTGCTGACAACTGGGGAACTCCCTCCCCCAGCTGGCTGAGCCAGCAGCCAAAAAAAGTGCTCAGCCAGGAGGGCAGGAGGTGTTTGGGTACAGTGCACAAAGCTCCCTTCCCAGGAGGGCTCTCAGGGCTGACCACAGCCTGGATCTTCATCCAGTCACTGGAAGTAGCACAGGGTACCCATCCTCATGCTGGGCCTCCCTCTCAACAGGAGGAACCCCACCCCCAGCACATGCTGTATGCATTATACACATATTAGGTCATCAAATCTTTTTCATTCAGCCTTGGATTATTCCCTTCATTGTTTTCCAATGTCTAGTCTTGGGCAATGTATTAGTTTTTAACATGCAATTCAGAAACATGACAAAAATCTGTTTACAGAACTAATTGTTTGAGGTACAAACAGCCCGTGCTGCTGCACTCTTGCCAGTTCTTGCAGCCTTTATCATGAGTCATCGTGATCCATGCTCTGTCTGAACTCCCAGGAACTGCACAGGGGATTGCATAAGGACCTCAGCCTCTGCGTTCTCAAAAATAATTTCCTTCCCTCTGCATTGCAAAAAAAAACCCCTAGCTTTGAAATGTGACCCAAGAGCCACTAAAAGCAAAAAAAAACTGGTAAGAGAAACAAGAAGACACCCAGACATATTTTAATTAAGGAAACAAATGTCCCCCAAGCCCTACGAGAGTAGCGCTGACAGTAAGGACAGAGCTCAAGATTCAGCTCAAGACTCTCACAGACCCTTGCAACTGCAACCACACGTCTGAGAAGCAGCACAGCCAGCACATCCTTATCTGTCCATCCTGTACCATGCCCGTGTTGGACGTGACAGAATACGGATACAGCTGCTCCGTCTGCCCTCACTGCCAGCCAGCACCACCTCTGGAAACCCCAAATGGACAGTGAACACCGGGCTGTGCCTCTCTGCAATCCAGAGGAGAGAAAAATCAGTGTGGAGGTCACCAGGGGGAGTGACAAGTCCTCCTGAGTGGATGAAGAGTGGTCTTCTGGCAGCACCTGACAGTGGAAAGACACAGCACTTCAGTAAAATTACCCTGACCTCGCAATGGTCCCGTAAGAAGGAAAAATGCATTTGACATCTGTTTTGTTTGAGTCCTTTCAGACCACAAGGATGTTGTGCTGTGCTCTGAGATGGATGCTTTGAGGATGCTTTGGGATTGTTCCAAGGGGCAGGAAGGGTCACACCTACACGGGGCACAGCACCCATTTAAACCCGTTCTCTGTCCCCATCTCAGGAGAGACCTGGGCTGACCGGAAAGGACGCGACCTCAGCTTGCACCAGTCCTCTGCACCCCAAACCCACGTGTGTGACAAACAACCGCATCTGTGGTGAGAGCAGGAGACTGGGAGTCTGGCTGTGCGCATCCACGTCCCTGCCTGGACAAGGACTTGCCTGTGTGGCTTTGAGGAGACAGGGCTGTGCCCCCAGTGGGCCCCAGGGCGTGTGCTGGGCTGGTGTGAATGAGCCCTTGTGCCTGCAGCCCCACTCCTGGGGCTGGCTCAGCTCCTACCCTTCCCCATCAGCACTTTGGGAGGTCCGTGCAGAGAAGGGGTAAAGCAGGACACGCTGCAGGGATGGCATTGTCACACAATGTAAAAATTACCAAAAGACAAAGAGGCAGAGAGATGTCACTCTGACACTAAAAATGTGTTTATGATTCCCAAAGAGAATGGTGAAGGAAGCAATCAGACCACCTCTGCCAGCCCTCAGCCTGCCCAGCAGTAGGACAGATTACTCATTACCTGCTGGGTGAAGCAAATGAAAGAGGCAAAGCTGGGCAAAGATAACAGCTTCTTAGATGGCCTACGAAAGCTTTGTCACCTCAGAGACATAGGTTAAAAATTAAAATGAAAATTAATGTTTATCTAAGAGTAAATGATCTCTCTCAAAAAAAATCAAAACTTCCCCTGTCAGGGCCGGGTCATGTCACAAGTCACACGGGAAAGCTCAGAAAGGGAAGCCCAGAAGAAAAGACAGGGAGCTCTGGGACTGAACCATCCCCAGGGTTACAGCTGGGAAAGAAAGTTATTCCTTGGCCTGTGTGGAATTATTTGGAGGTTGAGCCCATCCAGATCGGACACTCTTGGACATAGAGGGTCAGAAAGCAGAAATTGAGGTCTCCCTCCCTGCACCTGCCCTTGGAGCCAGCCAAGAGCATGGACAGAGCCCAAGAGTGGCAGTTCTTCCAAAGGAAACCCGAAATCACGAGCAGGCAAAGCCTCCCACCCGCACGGCCCCGTGCTGGTGCACTCCAAGCCGGAGCCAGCCTGGCCAAGAGGACGAGGCCAGGTCCCAGCTTGGGTTTGCCAGGTTGCATCCTGGAATACGCCGTTCCCTCTCTCCACAAGTGGCTTTCCCTCCCCACTGCTGTCTCCACACAGGCCTCTAAGCAAGCAGAAGGACACTGGGGGCTGTGCCCTGGGACGCTGGTGGGATCCTGGGGGGCTGCTGGACAGGTCAGCCGGGAAGGAGCCGCGGCCTCCGGCGTGGGTGGCCTCGGCAGCGCTCTCTGCTCACGGCCACAGCTTGCAGGCGGCCACAGGAAAAAGCTGAGCCCTCCTTCATTTATTTTTCTTGCAAGCTGTGTTTTAGATGTTCCCCTGAAGGGCCCTTTGAAGCAGCACAAGCTGCCCCAGACTCTTCTCCTCAGCTAATTAACACGTGCCAACAGCCGGGACCGCCTGGCGCAGCTGAGCCGGGATAGCCCTGAGCAAGCTGTGGCCCAAACCCACCCCCCAAACCTACCCTGAAACTCCTCTGAGCCTTCCACAGCCAAAATGCTGCTGACCCTGAACCCAGCAGGCTCCTTTAAACCATTAATCCATGTGCAAACTTTGCCTTCCAGGCTGGAGCTGCCTATCGTGAACTCGGGTCTCAGAACAGAGCTCAGGGGATCCAGCTCTTACTGGGTTTGAGAGGTTTTGGGTTCTCTGTTCAGAGCTGCAGGTCAGGCATTTGTCAGAGGAAGGTTAAAGTGTTTAAATGGTGTTAAGTGTGACACCAGCTTCTACAGCCCCACATAGATTTGTCTTTAAAAAGCCCCATCCTCTTTCTCAGTGCATGGGGTCCGTGACACATTTCAGGGGTGGCAGCTCTGCTCCAGCAGCACCACTGCACCCTGCACTTGAATGTGGAGTGCACTCCAGCTAAAGAAATGCCATTATCCCTGGTTTAGAGAAGAAAAATCCAGATGGAAAAGAGAAAAGATTGGTTCAAAGGCCACATGAGTGAGACAGTGACAGAAACACAAACAGAACCACAGTCACCACTAACAGGTGCACCAAAAGGGGCAACACAGTAAATATGCCCCCAGCAGATAATAAAGTCCACAATCTATCACAATTGAGGTATTTTATCACCCATGAAGCATTTGAAACATGACTTGCAGTTGTAAAATCCAGCCTGTGGTTTTATCCCTGTGGCCTCAGCAGTGGCAATACTGAGAAACGAGCACATCTTCACCTGAGAGCTGCTTTAAACAAACCCTGACTGCCCTGGAAGCATTTCAGGGATTTCCAAACTGTGGGGTTCAGAAATGCTAATGGGTCACGTGTGGCATGACCAGCCAAAGGGGCACAGTGCTCCTTTGGAGGTTACAGATTAATATTTAATCCAATCACTAATTTTAATTAAAAACGTATCAGTATTATCTGCCCAGGTTAACAGCATGGACAGGCATCAGCCTGCAGTGAGTGAACGAGGCACTTGCCCATTTCAAAGCAGGATCACAGCACCTGCAGCTGCATTTCCCTCTTGAGTGATTCTTCAGGAACCAGACACAAAATCCTTAGAGGTTTGCTCCATAAACCATTAGCCAGTAAAAGTCTAATTAGGTCAGAGATATATGGCCTGAACCAGTAAAAAATTCAGCATCGGTGACTACAGTGTTATTAACCTCACAAAATGTGGATATATTTCAGAAGCTATTGGGCTGAACATTGAAAACTGCATCATGTTCAGTCTTCGGCAGTGAGACTTTGCTCTCCTGTGCCAGCAGAAATGGCAAAAGGCAACTGTTTTGCTAATGAAATCTGCCTTGTTCTTTCTACGATTTCAGTGATGAGCATGAAGATGACACAAAAGATCTTTTCGAAACAGGCTTTTTCCAGACACTAAAATATTCAAGGCTGGGCTCACCTGCACAGGTGAGCTGAACCATTACCTCAGGTCTGTGAGCCTTGAGGACACACTCCCACCTCCCCCATGTCCCCACTCTCTGGGCAGATGAGCAACCACTCAGTCCCACAACTCCTCAAATCAACGCGCTTTCCAGCTCCAGAGAGAGGGGATGTCCTCAGCTTGCCATTTGATTTATGTTTCATCTCATCTCATTTATTTCGGGCTTCTGTGGAGTGGAAAGGGATTCAGAAAGTTCTGAGCTCTGGGATGAGATGCCTTAGGGAAGATGCGCCAACTTGAGCAAGGCCAACTCTCGTCCTTTTGACTTCAGCTGAGTTTTCCCATTGTTTTTCTTAAGCTTGCCAGTAACAACAGCAAGAATTCGGGACATGCTGCAGAGGGATCAGTCCCTAACAGGCTCCAGCAACACTCATTCTCCCTTCCAGGTGTCCCAGTGCGATGTGTCCACGTTCCCTCTGGATTTACAGTTTCTCTGGACACAGCAGTGAGCCACGCACTGCTCGTACCAGCTCCACAGGGATCTGAACAAGCGTGGCCACGTCTCAAACCCTGCTCACACAGAGACATGCATATGAGGGAGATGAGCAGAATTTAGCCCTAATTTGCATGTTCTGTCCCTGTAATAATCCCTGGGAAGTGTCTTTAAAAGGAGAGTGCTTCCTAATTGCTTCTTTAAAAAGCCTTTATCATGGAGTCTTTGGCATGACTCAGGAGTGCATTTCTAAATCCAGTTTCTCCCACGAAGTTTACTCTGGCTTTGGTTGGGTTGCATCCACATGCTATTTTTATTTTTTTGATCACCAAGCCTGTTTACAGCATGGAGGAACAATATGGGAACAGAAATAAAGCTGGGCCAAGCCCAAAGGAATGAGCCTAGCAATGGCACTGCCAGCATCTCTGGCGTGGAGAGCAGGAGGCCCTGCAGCTGTGGCATTCCTCAGTGAGACCCAATTCACTTTTCCCTTCTGGTTGTGCATTTCAAACCTCAGTTGTGTTTGATTTACCCATCATCTGCAGACTTAATAGCAAACAGTTAAAATGCCTGCATGTCCTTCTGCTGCCAGCTTTGGATCTGTGGTGCATTACAAGAGAGAATATTTTCTAGAATACAAAGGCTGAGGGACTGGCTGTCACAACAGTATCACTTTTGGCTTCCTTAAATACAGTAATCAAAGTATTTTGAACAGTAGCCTACAGCTACCGAATACTTTTCTGTCTCAAAATAGACACAAGTCTCCTCCCATGTTCTGCCATGAGCTCTTTGGTCACTCTGAGGTTTTCGTGGTCCAGTCCAGTTCCCTTTGCAGGATCCAGTGAGCGCAGCCCAGCTGCCTCCTGGTTCTTCCATCCAAGTGCTACCAGGTTATTCTGTGAAACAGAGCCAAAAGGACACAAAACGTTCGCAGGGAAGGCTTGAAAAAGGAAAGATTGTCTATGTTTGCATTTACATTTTTAATATAGTCGTGTTGTCTAGAGGCCAGATTTGGGGAATGGAAACCAGGAGCCTGGTTTCTATTTTCAGCACAGCCACTGATTGCTCTGTGTTCCTGGCAAATCTTTTAATCTCTTTTCCTCTGTTTTACCCATCTGTAATAAAGGGACGATCAGACCTCCCCAGCTCTGCCTTGTGTGGCAGCATCTTCTGATGAAACACGGCAAGGACAAAGCATTAATAATCATTCCATATAGAAGAGCCAAGAGGTCACAGGTATTTAAGTACAGTTTAGCTATTCAGTGCCCCTTTATGCATGCAGCAAGCCTTGATGTTAATAGAAGTTATATATTAAAATGGAATGGAAAAGTAGGCCCTTCAGGGCACAAAAATAACCATATCCAGAGCACCACTAAATAAATACAATATAAAGATGAAAATCAGTTCAAATACTGAACAAATTGAAAGGCAAGGAGACATTTAAGAGGAAAAACAAAGTCATGCAGCCCTACTCCCAGCTGACATCTAACTGCCCTCAGCACAAAAACAGGGACAAAAAGGAGTGTCAGGCACCAAGAGGGGACCCTACAAGTGGTCCCATAAGTGGCTCACTGTTCCCAGTCCTCCATTTCTTTACCTCTCTGGCACCTTCCCGAGGAGGTATCAAGGAGGTGGGTAAAGGACTGAGCTCCTTAAATGCTCATGTTTCACTGACCCTGTAAATCATCCCATCAGTCCATGCCTGCATCCTCCCCATCTGTCCACCTGTCCTTTCCTCCCACAGAGCTACGCTGGGGCTGCTGGCATGCCCCATCCTGCACTGCCAGGCACCGAACCCCTCTCTGGGCTGTTCCACAAAGCCGCTGCCTTTTGGATCCCTGCAGAGTGGCCACAGCTGGGATATGGCTACCTGGCATCTGCCAGATCTTCTCAGCCCCCTGCCTGCTTAATGCCAGCTGCAGCACCTCTGGCCAGATGTTTCACACTCATTGTCCCCGTCACTCGTGTGAACATGAATGACCTCTGACACCACTCTCAGACCAGGGATGAGCCATTCCTATCATAAGCAACCTTTGCTCATTTTATTCACGTGAGCAGCTGCACTGGCAGATTTTGGGGAGGATTTGAGGGATCTTGGTGATGAGCAGAGATCTCTCCAGTGGACCACTGCAGCCACAGCAGGGTGTGTCTTTAAAACCTTCAGCATCCTCTTGTCTACTCCTTCAGTCCAGTTAATGAAATAATTTCAAACAAATCAGTGTTGCACAACGCTCTTCAGCAGTCAAGCTGCTTATTCCTTGCACAGCCTCTTGGCTCATCTCGAAATAACGTGCATATGCTTTTGGGGCAGAGACCAGCGTTTATTTTGAGAGATGCTTTAGGATCAGGACAGTCACCGCTAGCTCATCACATTTACTATTCAGGATTATTGGACCACAAGCGACCTTTCGGGTTCTTAAGACTTGGATTATGAAGGGCTTTATATACTAAGCCTAATGACTTGAATTACAGCCTTAGCATCCTGACAATCAGAAAGGGACTACAAGCATTTTACTTTCTTCTATCCACAAAACAGCTTGGGCCGGATTTTGAACCCATTTCAAGGCTGTGTCAAGCTGGTGCCCATCAGAATGATCCAGTTGAGTTGCAAGAAAGGCAGGATGACCTAGGTAAAGGTCATGCCTGAGAGAAATGGCAGGATTTTCTAGATAAGCCAGCTGAGACATCTGTCTCCTTTCCTCTGAGACAATTATTTTATCATTTCCACGTATTAAAAAATCACTCTGAAACACTACAGCACATTTTAATCCATGGGGCTGCAGTAGCACTACGTGGTAATTTGTCATTTCCAAATCTCAGTAGCAAAAGGTTTTATGGGATCAATAATTACCTTCCTGTAACTGTCTGAACTGGAAATACCTTTCAGTTCTCAAAAAAACCCAAAAAACAAAAACAAGTATTAGCAACTACTGTGACCCCCACACCAAGGCACGTGTGCTGCTGTTGCCGGTTTTGGTCAGCACACAGTTCCACATGACAGTGAAATTGGTTTCCTGTCAAAAACATGTGAAGTTTCTGTTCCCCTTTACCTGCACTCAGGTGCCCTTTTCCAGGAGCAGTGATGGAGCCCACCCAGCACCCTCCGGAGTGTTCCTGTGGACAATCCAAACCACCGGTGCCTTCAGCTGCAGAGTGGCTCAAAAGTTCAATTTGACCACTAAAGCAACTTCATGAGGACAGGACCCACAGCCCCAGCAACGAAGCAAATCAAGGCTGATTGATCCGTTCTGCGGGCTGCAATCCTGTTCCATTAGCAAGGAGGGGGAACACTGGCACCGGCAGAGCAGGAAAGTGAGGACGTGCTGTTTGCAGAAGGACAGCATCGGTCATATTCCCCTCATTCTCTCAGAGCAGTAACCACCTGCAGCACCTGTGTGGGGAACAGGCTCACCTGCCAGCTTTTCAGCTTCTGCTGGGACCCCTGAAAACAAAAGCCAAACAAAAATGAACTGAGACGCTCTGTCTGCTCTGTGTTAGCAGAGTGGTTCAACAAGAGTCACTGTTTTCTCATTAAACAATGTCAAAGATGTACTCCTGAGCTCTCTGCGGTCACTTTTTCCCCCTCCTTTTGTCCAAAGACAGCTGCAATAATAAAAAAAGGATTTAGAAAACAACAGGGGAACCCCTGTTTTTTTTAGCGAGCCAATGAATATTTTCTAGGACTGAACCAGTCTCTGGAAATAATTGTCAAGTTCACTGTAGTTTTCCTTCCACATTGTGTGCTCTACAGTTGGCAGACTTGGCTGCTCAAAGGAAGAGTAACACGAACAAGTGCAGAGAGCAGTTCCATGCCATATTGCTGCACAGGTGGTAATTTCTGAATGAGTTTTACCAGACTCACAATCCAGACAGCAATACCTGTCCTATTTTTAACTTATGCATTTCCTAACTTTGACAAGCTGTCTTCCTCCTCATCTTCTTTGCTAATTCAGCCATCTGAACTTTTCCATCAGTTAAAGTAAGTTATAATCTGCTCAGGAGCTTGCACAGGAAGGCAAGAAGGATGCTGGTGCGATATTCATAATGCAACCATCTGCCCTCTGCAAAATGTCCATCTCTGAGATTAAACAGCATGTTGAAAGCAGTGGAAATTCAAATTATCTAAAGTGTTTTCTTCTTTTCGATCATAAAAACATCTGACAGTGGTCTGAGTTCTGACTGAGGTGTGCGTCCTCTACAAGGAATTCATCACTTCCAAGAGCAGCATCTCCCTGCCACTGTTCCTTCACCGTGTTCACCCTTCCCACTGCTGAGGGGCTCACGAGCAACCCTGTAATTTGGGCAGTGAGTGTTTATTTCCACGAAGGGACAGCCTAGAGAGTGACGCTCCATGATCCTGCCTGGAACCTGCATCCAGGAGCCAGAGGAGGCACACACACGGACTGGATGCTGGAAAGCACCAACACACGTGTCACTCCCCAAACAGGAGGCAGAGCCTCACACTGACAACCTTCTGTTTGAAGGTTTCTTTTCAGTCATCTCAGGCACTTCTACAAGTGCTTAAATGATTTCTACCACATCACTCAATTTTTACAAGACACACGTAGTCTGGGATGAGGTTCGGATTGGCCTCGTCTCTTCCAAACAAAAGCACGTTCAGATGCAAGGTCTGCATTTGTTTGGTGGGACGTGACCCCAGGGAACAGCTGATGGGATGGAAATCCAGAGCCATCTTGAAGGAATGTGGGGGAAATTTTAAGGATAGTTCCATTCTTATAACAATATCCAGATCTTTCAATCCTCAACGCTTCATGCCATCCTAGCTGAAGTGCTAAGCACCTGAAAGCACTTTTTCACACAGAGATAGGAAGTGGAAGCGTGGCTGGGTGCATGGAGGTGGTGTGGATGCAGCTGGGGACCTAAAAGTAAAGTGTGAGGTCCATCTGCTGACGAATATTCCTGCTTCGAGCAGGCACTGAAAGCCACCAAAAATTTTTGGTAAGGGTTACAAGTAACAGCTGTCCTGACCTGCCAGGGATCACAGCCAAAGAGAGGACGGCACAGGCAGAGCTGTGTAGTCAAACTGGAAATAAGCGTTGCCTTTGACAGTCCTGCAAGCTGCCACTGAAACAGAACGTGGCTTGGACAGGCTGCAGCGCGCCACAGGCAGCGTCTCGTGGGATGCAAAGGAAAACCTGAGCGGTGCCACCACTTCAGGTGAGTTCTTTAACTGAAACCAAAGCAGGCACTTCCTTCGTGGGACTGGGGGTGACCTGCAGGCAGGCGAGGTGGGTGAGAACGATCGCACTGCTGGGCTGAGTTTGAAGATCATCCACAGTAACCTCCACGGCTGCTCCATTATCCATTAAACTGCAAGAAGTCCAGAAGGTGCTCCATGAACTGCAGCCCTCCAGAGGGTTCTGAGGCTGCTCTGAACACGTGAATCCTCTGTATTTATGTTGTAGTAACAGCATCATCACAAAACAGCAGCCGAAGTCCTCCCTGGTGCTGAGATGTCACCAGTGCAGCGGACAGGGCTGAAGCTGCTGCTGAGCACGCTGAGACACAGGAATTTCACCCAGATTTTGCCTGTTTAATGCCAGCAGTTTGTACACGGGGCCCTGCTTGCAATCAGCCCTGGTATTTTCAGCTGGCTTGGCCCTAAGCACTAACCACAAGACTTCAGAGAAGCTCCATATTTATTCTTTCCGGCATATCATAGTGCCCCATTAAACAAGGACAAAAGATCTCCTTATGTAATAGGGATGCTATTTGTTATTTTTAACCTTATGGCAGGCAGGATTCGTGCCAGGTGGCGTTCTGCCTTAACCAGGGAACTTCAGGAAGTTACATTCCTCGCTGTCATCCCTGCCCTCTGGCACAGTTGATGCCCATACATGGCTTCCTGGCTGCCTGTCCTTGTGCCTATCTGGGAGCATTTATTTGTGACAGCTCACGGAAATACCAGTCCTGTTTAACAAGGTAAATCAGGATGCTGATCAGTCCTTTCCAGGATCTTGCAAGAGCTTCTGCTTCTAATAAAGGGTCCTGTCTATGTGAAATCCATAAAGTCTGTTTACACGTATCTATGCTACCAGAGAAACACCATCACTGTAGCTGAAGTTTTCAATTTCTCAAGATAGTCTTAAAACAGTTTGTTTAGTCCGATTAAGCCCATGGAAAGCAGACAAATAAAATGGTGGCAACTCCCAGCAGGCCAAGAGTGAGAACAGGCAGCAAGGGGGGCACTAAGCCATGGGCTGAACATCCTGAGCAGCTGGGACCCCGCAGCCTCCCAGCGCTCCACGGACTCACGTCACTGCTCGCCTGGCAAATTCCATCAGCACCATCACTCGGCCAGATTTGGGCAATTTCATGGAGCTTAAGCAAGCCTGGCTGGTACAAAGGATCTGCCAAAGCCTGTTGTACCTCCAGACCAATACAGGGAAACGCAGTGCCAACATCCTTTGGGTCCAACGGAGCTCAATAGCAAATGATGATTTTTAGTGTCATGGCTGGTCTGGTTATTTGTAAGCAAGTAAGAGCGACAGATCCTGTGTCCCATGGCTTACAGTTTTATAAAATACACATGGGACCATGAGGAGAATAGACTTAAGTTGTCACAGATGTGATATTTCAATTAGCAGAAAATATTCATTAAAAAATCTGAATAACTAAAGCTAATAAGGAATGTAACTCCACCTTCCAATGAATAGAAGGGTAACGGATAATTTTAACTATGTGCTCACATAATTTAGGGGTTTTTGCTTGTTTGCCTCTAACACAATCCCCCTTCATTCAGTCTCCAGGCTGGAGGCACAGAGAGGTAGAATTTTAATTCTTCTGGCCATTTATATACATGTGGCATTTCTTGACCTTTAAGGATTTGATTTTGAAACCTATTTAACTTTTTGACGTAGGTGTTTCTGTGGGTTTTGTTGGGGAATGCCAAAGATTTTCTGCATGTAAGGAAAAAAAATCATTAAGAGCAACTCTATGAGTGTTCTTCTGTTTGTACCCAGAGGGCCCTCCCTCTATGTCTGTAACACCAGTTAAAGTTTCTTAGTAGCACAAGCTTCTCATTCAGCTTTGTTTTGACAAAGAAAGATAAACCACTGTTTTGCTTTGCCCTTCCCCCACCATTTACTAATTAGTTTTTAGTATGCTATTCCCTGCTCCTTGCAGGGGTAAAAAACCCATATTTTAAAAAAATAATTATTTTAAACCGCATTAAGTTGTTGACTATGTAGGTTCTTATGAAGAATTTAAAATAGAACATAATTATAAATCACTGTGAAAATGAGCTCGTCCTGCACAGGCAAGGACATTTAATTGTGTCCTTGTATGACTGGAATCACTGTAAACAACTAATATTCCTATTTGCAGGGACAGAAATAACAAGCTCATTCAGCTGTACAGAAAGGAAGACATAAAAGGAAACCAAAGGCTAAACCAGAATAAGCCACTGGAAAGTTTTATGTCAACAAAACTGGATTTAAATTAAGTAACATCAACTCGGTATTTTGACTGTAAATGAATCAGAACATTAAAACAAGTTTTAAAGGAACATATGTGATGAAACATCTATGACTAGTTCCTACACCAAAGGAACAGGAAAGTTCCTACTTATTTCTGTGCAGGATCAAAGCCCCGTTGCAAAGTTACTTCTCTGGCTTTGGTACTGCTTTGTAGACCTACATTTGGAAAATGAGAAGAGCAGCAGAACTGCAAGGAAAATACTAAATAACTAACTTACCAGTTGCACACAAAGGAAAACACAGCCCTGATGACATAATTAAGAAGTTCCATCATACCACATATGCAGGAAGGAGTAAAATTTAAATTACACAGACAATTTCCATTCTTATGTTTTCTGATTTTCAGAGCGCTTGACTTTGCAACTTAAATCTCTTTTATGATTGTTGTTTCTGACACTGATTTGCAGAAATGGGAGTAGATTTTAATGTTTTTTACTTTGCCTTACTCAATGGCAAAATTTAGAAAAACCCACAAAACAAAACCAAAACCCCCAAGCTCAAACCAAAGACATGCATTTCTAAGTTATTTGAAATAATGGGAGATGAGTCAATAGTCACCTTGCTTTAAAATCAAGAGAAACACAGCACAGCAATTCTCCAGTGAGAGGAAATAAGGAAATAAACTACACATTCAACAATTCCAAGATGCCCTTTCCAAATACAAACAGAATTCATTCACACAGTAATTTTACAATGGTGACAACAAATTAAAATTGTGGGCAGACAGTGGAGAACCAAATAGATACACAACCCATAGCAAAGATCAGCCAAATTAAAGGGAACTTCTTACACTGTCAAATTTTGAGTAATTAGTACTTCCATTAGAGGCACAGTTCCAGCTTTAAGCAATTCTAAGTAATTAATGTTCCTTTATTTTGCCTGAAAGTCCTGACTTCAGCATTCTCCCAGGACATGCATTCTGCTAGCCAGAGCTACACAATGCAGATTAACTCGACTAGAAGGCGATTAGCGTAGGCAGACGAAGATGTAATTTGTCATTCTGTACACACTGCTACTTCTAGCCTGGGATGCAATTTTTATTAACACAGCAGACTGATTCAAACAGAGGCAAAGACACGATTTTGTCCTATCTGTGCCCATAAAATTGCCTAAGATACAAGCAACGTTGAGATTTGAAAACTGTACATGACCAAATGACAAAAAGTGAACAAGGTGCCAGATTACATCTTCCCACACAGCTCCAACCAGCTACAGGAATTCAGTAACTGACTGCACACTTAATAATTTAAGATAAATAATTTAAAATGCACGATGGAGGAGATTTTTCTATACTTACTCATCACATAATGTAAATCTAGGGATGAAAATGCCAGGCTGGGCAGGAAGCAGAGGCTGGTGTGGTGGATAGCACATGGACAAGGCCAGATTTGCTTGCCAGAAGCACTACAGCACTTGCACACTGTGTGGGTTGAGCTGTCTGGGTCCTCACAATTTTGTCTTTAAAATGGGCCTAGCAATACAGATCTCCCAAAAATGTGTGTTCTTGCATTTCCTGGCTGTTGTGAAGACAACTTGTTTGCCAACCAGCTTAAGATTCTTGAAGAAAAGATGCAAAGTAAAAAAACCGAAATGTAATTCAAGTGTCCTTTTGTATTTGCATTACAACAGCAAGTGTTAGACAACTCTTTGAGTATTTCATACTGAGCTTTGAAATGCAAGACACAGCACCACCAAGCAGCAGTTTTACAAATCTTTTACCCAATTTCAAGACCCCTCTGACCACTGGACAGTACCTACACCAAGAGGCACGTGGCAGAAAGCACCATGCTTTGCTTTCTCTGCGAAACACAACCACAGCAAAAATTACCTTCAACTGTAGCTTCTGAATTTTCCATAACTGCAAGAAGCAGAGCCCCAGGACCATGACCTTCACCCAACAATCAGTGGGACTAAAGGGAAAGCTGGTACTGCAGCTGGGGAAGAAGAGAGCAGAGCAGGACCTCACTCCCAGGGGTCTATCACGGTGCTGGTGAGAGGCTCTAAATGTTCTTTTCCAAATACTGATGGTTCACGTGGCCCCCAGACTGGCAGGCCCTGTGTGCTTTTAGTATTAATTGATATAAAATGAAATATTACATTCTTGATCTACAAAGCTTCTCTTCTTACAGATTTGTCAGCATTTACACACGGCCAGAACTAAGGTCCAAGAAAGGCAAATCTTGCCAAATATGTCAAAATCATAAGAGGTTCCCATATTTTTGCCCAGATCTTACCTTTAACATCTTTTTTACAATTCTCTTCCAAAGTGCAGTTGCAATGTGCTTGTGCTTTTTAAGCTACAAGGTCTGTTAAGTGTACAATGAGGACCGACATTTTTGTGTGACAGAGAAACCAAAAGTGGCGACGTTCAAATAGCTTGAGGGAGAACAAAAATTCTTCTCTGACATCTAACATGCAATGATAAACTCACAAAAAGATCCTTTGAAAACTTCAGCCCTGAGAAATTCCTATTTTCCCTCATGGAAAGAAAAAAGTATCAGCTTCTGCTTGGAATGACAAGCAGGTTTTCCCAGCTGCATATTCTCACGTGTAAAATATATGACCCGATGATCTTTATGAGTTCACTAAATGTCAAGATCACTTCTTTTTATTACAGATCCTTTTCATCAGGCTTCTCACTGGAAGATCAGTGCTATACAGCCCAGAAAGGCTTCGGCTCTGCCTCCTCTGCAGCCCTCATCCAACTGTGCCCCAGGCACTGTCAGCAGCTCAATGAAGAACCTGGACACTGCTGCTCAGTTCTGCCCATTCTTGTGCCCAACTCCATCCCAGTTATTCTTTTAGAGGAGGGCATGCTGGTTTCTAGTCTTTTTTTCTTTTCTTCTGGGCTGAAAACACCCACTTCAGCAAGTGAGAAAGTGTAAGTGATTTGTTATTAATAATATATTTCATACTTTTAAAGATTTGTACTAAGCCATGACTATGAAGGCTGTCAAATCCACTCAAGTGCTTCTTATTGAAAAATCAGGCCTGCATATCCACAGATCCTCCCCTCCTTCACCCACCCAAATTAAAGCTGTAATTCCCAAAGACAGCCACTCTTCTAAAACACCACACATTTCATATAGTTGTTATTAATAAAGTATGAACAATGTTTGCAGAAACATTAAAGAATCAGGTCAAGAACTCTGTCTGAATACCAGTGTTATTAAATAAGCCAATCATCCAACTTTGAGTAATTAATGTCCTTGCTTTTCACTTGAAAGCCTCATATTCAGCACGTTCATAAGGGACAAATGTCCTATGCCAAAAGGAATGAACATGAATTAACTCTTTTGGATGCCACTTGCAGGAGGAAGAGGAAAATGCAATATTGGCAGGCTGGATACAGCACAGCACTTCTGACTGTAGGGTAAGTTTAGCTACAATCTGATGATTTCACCACATATACTCAAGCATTTGATCTGTTCCCATCTGTGCATTATTTGAGTACCTAAACAATCGTCCTAATGCATTTGAAAACTTTAAAATATAAAAGGAAAACCAACAAAGCTGATGGTATCTCCAGATCACTGTGTGAAGTACTAATAAGCAACTGTGTTATACAACTCGTGTTCAACAGACTGAAAATGATCTTTCCCAAATCCAAATGACATCCTTTTGAAGCTGAAAGTGAGAGATTACAGCTGGCTGAGCACGCACTGTACTGTACGCTCATTTTAAAAGCTGCCATTGTAAAAGACCCTCCAGGCTTTATGTTGGTTCCTTTGCTCTTCTTATTAAGAGCTGCAAAGTTCCTCACATTTAACAGTAATTACAGGGGGAGATGGAGAAAAACTAATGAGAGGGAGAGAGGTTTATTTTTCTAAAGAGGTGCAGTAAGATTAATAGCAAGACTATGGGCTATATGTGTTATTTTTATTTCATCACCTCCAAACATGATAAATATTTTCAACTGGAAAAAATTATGAGTATAAAATTCCGTATTATCTTTACAAATCTTTTACAGCCTCTGTATGTGACATCCTCTCCCTGCCTTCACCAGACAACAATTATGACACAAAAACACTCTCAGGACAGCAGTTGTAGAACTTGTCTGATGCGCTCGCACTTCTCCAGCAGGTTTGGGTCTTCTCCATCAGAACCATCAAATTCCTTCATAAAAGCTTCAGCTTTCTGCACGGTTTTGTCTCGTGCACCGCCCTGAAGCCCTTGCAGATAATCCAGTAAAATGGTGAAATACTTGTCTGGAACCTTGAAAGAAAAAACAAAAGGAAGGAAAAGCAGCTTTATTTTCTCCTCTCTCAATACGTATTCACAATCACATCACAGCATCACCTGAAAGATAATTAGGAGAATGGCACAGGCTTTGGTGTTTGCCAAAGTCCAACTTCAAGTGGAAATCCAAGTGGAAATGTTTCCTGCCAAGGTTCCAGCTGCCAGGAGGGACAGACCCTGGTGAGAGGCTGTCATGTGCTCGGATGGGCAAAGCATCTGAGAGGAAATGCTCAGCAGATGTGGAAACACTGATCAGCAAATGCAAACACTGCCTGACAGGGAGCCCAAGGCTCTGAGGGTTGGTGGAAGAAAAAAACAAAACACATTAGCCAAACTCTCCTTTTGGAAACACAGATGCAAATCTTACTAAATTTGGTGAGAATTGCATGCATATGTCTGAGAGAAGAATTTTGCTGGAATTCCCCTCACCCTTACCCAAAAATTGTTTGCTAAGATGAGATACCACCCACCACTGCACACTTTGACAGAATGCTTATACAAAGGAATAGAATTTAATTTGAAAAACAAACTGAAATTCAGACATATGGAAATAATTTTTAAATCATGCTGACTAAAACTGATAGGCTCTACCAACATGTCTAACATTAAAAGCACTTTAGTCATCTACAGTTGCATTACCCCTGTTTCACTCCCTTTCTAATTAACTAGTCAGAGATTAAGCTTTAGCTTATCTGGTACAACATACCATTTAAATGATCATTATATTAATCTTGACAATAACTTAGCAAGGACTTTGGAATAATTCATTCAGTACTTGACACTGAAGTACTTTGAAAAGTAATAGGTGAACAGACCTACGCTGATCCTAACTTCATGTTGTGTATCTGTGGAACAGGTTTCAGCCAACAACAGGATATTTTTTGCTGTGAATCATGAGATGTTAAAATGATCTCATCCTGCAAAAATGTTTCTCCATGTTTAACTTTACACATATCACTTGACATGAGTCAAGTTAAACACATACGTAAGTATTTAAAGGATTCGAGACTAATTATTTGAGGGCGGTTCCAATTCTGCAAAGTATCAACATTTCAGAGAAGACAGAGCTTCAACAGACACTTAATTTACAACTTCTTTCTCCATGGACATTTGGCAGCAGAACTTTGATCACTAAAACTTCTATCACTCCAAAAGAAGAGGAAGAAAGAATATTCCAACGCTGCCTTCATCAATCAGGGGTATTACCAAGTAATAAATCAAAACTAAAGTCTGCGTTCAGCCTCATAACTTGCACACTATGGAAAACCCTCTAATTCTTCACACAAACACTCCTGCATTAAAGAAACAATACAGTTACAAAAGAAATATTAATTTTACAATGACTAACACTGAAACGGATGATATATGAAGCGTTGCTATACTATACAAATCAAACACAGGGAAAAGTATCTATATTTTTGAAGGTTTTCACTCACAGTAAGCTCGTACTAATAACAGATGAACCCATTTAGACACAAACAATTCCAGTGTGACAGTGCTCCTTTAATGTAGATGCTCAGTACCGAGCTTTTAAAGTCAGGAACATTTCCATGTTTCAAACCTTGGCCAAATTATCTCTGTAATTTACAACTCTTGTTCTCAGAGCTCATGGCATAGACATACCTGTGGAACTACAGTTATTATTATATCATTTAAGCAAAATGCTTGAGGGGGCAACTGAAAGCCTTCTCTAAATTTAGAAATACTAAGTGTGCAAACTTAACATGTGGCTGCCTGAAGCCTAGAAAACATTTAGCATTTGGCCCTAAGGGTGTCCAAGTGTTCAAAAAGTCTGATTTTTTACTTTAACATAACACAGCTCTGAGGTTTATCTCATCAGGAGCTCCCAACACAGCACCCCGTGGGCAAGGTAAGGTCGTATTTCCTCCTGACACACAGACAGTTGAGCCACAGCAAGGACTGGAACACGCAAAGTAGCAGCAAAGAAAGTTAATGAAATCCAAATTTTAATTCTACAAATACAGTAGTACAGAAGCGGCAATTTCAGGGGTCTTGGCGAGGTTGGCCAAGGAGGAACACAATCCCTGTTCCAAGGTCAGCTCAAGGCTCGTTTGAAATTGGAGATCAAGATCTCCCAGCACAGCTCTGGAAGTCAAAGCCAGGCTTATGGGATTTTGTTATTATTCTTCTGTTAAATTGTTTTGATCTTTTTCTTGTTTCTTTTTCTCTCTCACACACCAATCTTGCCTCTGTCCTACCTTCCTAATATGCACTGGAGCTGATTAATATGGAAATAATCCCAAGTGAAGTAATTCCCGTCTTTGGGAAAAGGAGGGAAACACTACAAAAGGGTACCAGGAAAAGAACAGTTTTCACTTTTAAATTATCCTATGCTACTCTGAAGTTTTCAGACCTGCAGACACCCACGTATTTTGCAAAGCAGACACAGACACCAGCACAGAGAAGCTCAGCTCGTTGCTGCCAGGCTGCATTTTGGGTCACCTTCCGAGGAAGCTTCAGCCACCCCACCATGCCCTGCAGTCCAGAAGCTGAAGACTGATCTAGCAACTTCCTAAAAATGCTGTGCCAGATGATAAAGACCAAGAAATGACCCAGTGTTTATTTTATTTTGGGTGCTGGAGAGGTATACACACCATAGGTACACAGGCCTGGCTTGGAAGCTGTCAGCCAACCACCACATGGATTTTAAAGGAGCTTAAAAAACCATTTATCTAGCAAATAATTTTAACATCTCAACTTATTTCTTACAGAAAGGGGCCTATCAGTACAGGAAACTCAATTCAGGCCTTTGCAAGGCTCTTCAGTTGGCATCCAAGTGACACCATGAGATCAAAGATGTGGCTTAGGAAGGAAAGAAACTTATGTCTCCTTTTGTACTTTAGTCATGCTTGGATTACCAACAGATTTTATTCTGTAATGGACAGGAAGTTGAATTTGGGTATAAAAAAATATTCAAAAGAAGCTGGGTGTGCCCTCCCTATGGTCCTGATGAAGAAAGAGACTTCATCATATGCTTAATTATAAGCACTTGAGCAGTTCTACTAACTTCACTGAATCTGGATGCAGATGTTAATCATTCTCTGAAGCTCATATCCAATGCTCCTCTGGTTATTAAGCTACAAAATATGTGAATTTAAATAAATCAGAGCACTTCCGTCAGAAATTAAAAAAAAATAAACAGAAGTTTCTTTTCAGTGTTGAGGAATAAGGAGTTAAACTGTGTTTTGGTACATAAAACAAATGCTACTTAGAGTTCATTGTGTCCCAGTATATTTCAACACAAACCCCAAAGTAAACAGGCAAAAAAAGCAGAAACATCCTTCTGCCTGCCAAACAATTTCTAGGTAGCTTTGAACAGCATACATTGATTTTGAAAGGTTGATAAAGACTTTTAAAGGAGAAATTTAAAAAAACAGAAGACAGAGCAAACAATCCAGAAACCAAAATCAAATTTGCATTCTGAAACCCATCTTTTTAAAGTATTTACACCATATGAACATTTTTCCTTCATGACACTCTGCTGTTAATTAACTATAGCTGTCTAAAAAGGTAACACCCAATATCAGGTGATTGGCTTAAGAGCTGCTGACTAATTTGGGTCAGGAAGATTGGTATGAGTAAATCTTCAAGTGCACACAAAAAAATCAGCAAAACCTAACTGAATGTCAACAAAATGAACCAATAAGTGAGGCACTGTGCAAATGGGCAGGTGTTTGTTCTATTGCACAACAAAATGAACAACCTGAAACCCTCATTTGATACCAAGACAGACAGTACTAGAAATTCAATTTAGGTTGTTTTTTAAGTTATGAAATGAATGGATTTCAGTATGAGTTCAAGCCTGGCTTCTGGTTATACTTTATGCTTTTTACAATCAACATCAGGTTTCACTTATATTTAAATGAGAGCTATTTTAACATCTTGGCAATATGGCTGTACATCTTCTATGGAGCCAGAGATATCTGAAACAATATGAGAACTGTGGTTTGCACTATTGGGTTCCACATTAGGAAATTCAAATTAAGGATATGACTCAAATTCTCAGCAAACTCCAGATTTAAATAAAACATGAATCTGTTCTCTTTATGCTTGATATATATCAAATATGAAAACCCAGCATACACAGGACAGTGATCACCAACCAAATAAAAAGATCAATGACAAGCAATTAAAATGCTTCAGCATCTCAGTTAAAAACAAAGGCCTTTGTAAATTATTAAAAAATTATGAGACAAGTGCATGGCTAGTACTAGGAAGTTTTGGTTAATAAAGAATAGCTATAACTAATGTATAAGACTACATCATATTTGTTCTCAGAAAAAGCAGCATGAATACAAACCTTCTCTTTATCATACATGTGCAGGAGAAGCCACGTCTGTCTTGTCTTCTGAAACTTCCATCCTTCTGGGTTTTTAGACCAGCTGTAGAAAATTAGGGAAAAAAAATTGCTTAAATGGAATACTGTGATATCAAAACATTCTTTATTTAGAAAATATTCCCTACAGTGCTTCCAAGTGACTTTGTAAGTACGACATGGATTTTCGTGGCACTGTGGGGCACAGATACTGGCACACATTTTGTACAGGGCCACCTGACTTCTGTGCAAAATGAAGATATTGTAGCCAAGAAGGTTATAAATTTTCTTCAGAAAGCGCTGATTCCTTGCAGCTAAATATCAAATCCCACCCCCCAGCTTTGGCCAGTCCTTTATGAGAGGTCATTGCCCTCATTTGACCAGGACAACCGAGCACCCCAAATCCTTACCCCTGCTGCAGGGCTAACTGAGTATTTGGGGACGTGCAGGGGACAAGAATCAAGTCTGGGTTTCAGAAAGTTGCTATTTCACAATTAACTGAAATTTATATGAAATTAAGCAGCCTCTGAAGGACGGGAAGGAGAGACTTGTGCTACAGTGGTTACTTCAATGGCTGCAGCCCATCACAGATGGCTGTTCTAGAACAGACAAAATTCACCCTTCAGGAGCAAAAGTTTTAAGGCTTGGCTTGTCTAAATGTGTGACTTAAATATTTATATTTATAGGCAAGAAAAATGGAGGTTTTTTTATGTCTCTCTCATGACGAATACTTCAATACTGTTAAAAGTGAGAGGGTGAACAAATGATTAACATCTGCAAATGTTCTTTGGTTGTTTAGTAAACACATTTTCAATTTGCGAAATTTTAGCTGGGTTAAAATAGCACATTTATGTGCATTTTGAACACATTTTTAAAGCTGGTATATTCTGGTTTAGATTAAGAAAGAGGCATTTATTTCCATAAAAAAATGAGCAAACTAGTACATCTCATTATAAAATGAAGACTACTTTTTAAAATTATGTGCTTGAAAATTAGTATTGTAACACGTACAAAATCTGACACTACACTAAAGTATCATTTGAAAAGAAAGAAAAAAAAAAAAAGGAGAAAACCCAGAAACTTTTACATTTATTTGATTTTTCTCTAAAGAAAAGTAGGTCTCCAGAGGGTAGCATGCAAGATGCCATTAATGTTCCAGCTTGTTTTACATAGCAATAGAGAGCATAGAAATCAGTTGAAAAGCCAGCTGGGTATGAGAATTAGTATTGTTTAAACACTGTCAAGTCTAATAAAGCAAAAGGGTCCTCATCTTTGGTGAATGCTGCACCAGCAAATACATTGTTCAGTCAATTCAATGACAGAGAAAAAAATGAGACCACAGATTTGTATAGAAAGATTTCATGGAAGCCTCTGAAGAAAACATATAGAAAAAAATTATTGTCTTGATGTTCAAATTCAGGATAAAGAAAAAGAACCACAGCTTATTAGGGTTATCATCAGCTAAACATAATAAAATTGCTTATAACCAAAATATAAGGTAAAAATGAGACAATTAACAGTAAACCAGGAAGGACAGACAAAACACTAATAACCACAATATATCATCCTCTATATGCTCGAGTTAAACCTACAGATGAGCTGATTTAGAGGCTTCTTTTGGAATATTATCAATACACAGGCAGAAGTTTGCAAAACAAATACTGCACAAGAGCAGAAGGCCAAAAAGTTGACTGATAAAAGTTACAGAATTAAATAGAAAACTATTATTACAGTGAAGCCATCCCTTCTCCCACCATCACCAGCCTAGAACCCAAAGTACCTGCAAAACAAAATCACACAACCCCTGGTGTCACCTGTCTGCAGCAAGGTGCCCAACTGGACAACAAGTGACACTGTTAGCGTGGAAACACATAATCACGGGATGATTACATGCAGGTGCTTTTATTGAAGAGCTCTGGGAATCAGGGGTACAGACAGACCCAAATCTGACTCCGACATGGATTCGAGATGGACACATTTTATACTCTTTCTTTACATAATCATATGTTGATTATTAACTTGATGTTTTTCTATTGTGTGTATTGTTTTTGCTCAAGCATGACTTTAAGCCCCCCTTCCCACAGTNAAGCCCCCCTCAGCATTTCTCATCTATTGCACAGGAGGGTACACAGGTGTAGGTTCACAGGGTTCTAATAAAGATAATGCTTGATATTTGCTAAGTAATTATCACATTTAACATCATCTACTGTGCAGGTGGGTACGCAGGTGTAGGTTCGCAGGGTTCTAGTAAAGACAATGCCCACTCCCGTTTCCAAGGCCCATTTTAGCTACCACGATTTTAGGAACATTTTAACCCCATGCTATCAATACCACCTGAAGTGTGAGGAGCCAACAGAGGATGAAGTACAAAAGGCTTTCCTTGGGGGTGCAGTTTGTGGGGCCAACAACAACCTGCTCATCTGGACCCCCTTACTCTGTCTGCCAGGCAAACACCCCAGCTCCTACCAGAGAAACTGAGACTTCTGCAGGAAGTCCTTCAAAACAAACCAAATAAAACAATGACAGTGCTTGCTGATTTTTAAGCCTGTTCTTTCATGAGGTTCGTCCTCAAGAAGAAGAAGGTAAGTTTAAAATTCTTTTCTACGGAAATAAAGCCTGGAAACAGTTCACATTATGGTCTCTGCAAGGTGACAAGGACCAGCTGAGTGACAGATCTGTGACTGCATCCCGGGCAAACAGTCCCTCTGCTAATGAAAACCTTTACCATATGTCTGTATTTCTCTAAACTATTCTGTGTAATTCAGCATTTGTGATGATATCCATTGGTTGGATGCACCACAGAGTACTTTGAATCTTCTACTCTCTGCTGATTTTACATTTCTGTCACAGTATCACCTGAGTACTGCTGGCATTAAAACTTGAAAAATACAGCCTGATTTTAGTTAATCTCCTATAAAACTATAGGATGTTAAAATATCTTTATTACCTAGTTTATAAACAACTGAGACCAACAAATGAGTGCACTATAAGGTTAATTGCTCTTATTAACCTATTACCAAAACCATATGCTCTCTTCTACATGTTAAGGCAAGCTGTTGTAGTCCTGCATCCAAGACTCCATGTGGACTTTCACTCCTGTGAATTCTCTTGCAGAAACAAACAAAAGTTTTCGTTTGTCTTCCTGAAAGGTTCTGCTTTATATACACCACAATAATTCATATAAACAACAAATACTTTAACATAATCAACTGCAGAAAGTACATTTATGTCCATTATAGCACCAGAGCCTCACAAGCCATTTCTTTTGTTTTGTGATTTATCCTATTAGAATCAAACACTAAATTATTACAACAAGAAAAAATAGTATTTTCCTTAATAGCTATAGGTGTACTCATATTTTCAAAAAATATTCCCAAGTTTTTAACTGGTAACCATTGTTGTATCAACAGCTCCTATTTCTTCCCCTTCAGGAAAATGGTCCTTCTCTTGACCCGAATTCCTATCAAACTGTGGGCAAAACTCTCCTGATAATCTTTAATGCAGATAACATGACAGTTGCTCCCCCAACAGTTATTAAAATAAAACTTTTCCACTGATTCCTATGATTGTGACAGCTTTTTCCTACTCCTGTGACAGCTTTAAAATCTATGGAAAGTCTCACTCCATGACAAAGTGAGAGGAGTATCTCCTTTTATCAGGATGACATCATTAGTACATTTTTAGAAATGCTCAACTTTTAAACTAGGGAAGTTCAACCCTTGCAACACAAGAGAGGTCTCATTTTGCTGTTTACATGCAGATAAGCTTCCTTGACATACCACAGCAGGAGAAAAGGCTTTTCCTTTGAGTGATCAAATATACAGAGCCAGACCAGCTACACTGCAGTTAAACTCCCTCTTTTTATAGACAATCACAACCTCTTTCACAGTTGAATTCATCTGGTAGCCTCTAGAATTATCTGTGTGAGGATCGAGTACAAACTATGGAACTGGATGAAAAATATAGATGTGTAAAACATGTATTTTTCCAGTGTGCCTCAATTTTCAATATATTGTACAAACACTAATTGCCTTCTTTACACAGCTAATTTTCGAATCTTTCTCATGAGCTCCAGCTCATTGAAAAAACACATTGGTTGACTTTAGTTAAAGACAACTTAAGTGTTTGTGCAAATGATCTTCCTAAATGGCTTTGGAATTGAATAGTCGGAGGAAATGAGTTAAATAAATCAAGCAGCTTAGGAAATTTTACATTTGGGCTTTTGTTTTGTAGCAGGAGATTCTCATGTAGAAAAGCTGCCCGAGATTCACACTAGTCTATCTCATAAATGACTTTCAGGGTCTACAGTCATCTCCCATAAATCTATTCCCAAAACATGGGAATTCAGGCAGCCCAAGCAGGCAAACAGAAGGCAACTAGTAGTGTGCAGGGCAGGCTCTCGCTGGGGTGTCCCGGGAGAAGGAGATGGGGAAGGGAAAGGAGACAAATTGGTTCCAGAAACACAGTATGAGAACAACATTATTGTTACAAATTGGATTCAGCAAGACAACGCAATGCATCTGCTGAGACTACTGGGCAGGACGAAACTCTACAGAGCTGTCAAATAATCACTGAGTGCAGAAAAGCTCTGTGCTGAGAATCAACCATTTCACTAATTCAACCTGAAAAAGTTATTGGGTAGGAGACAAGTCTCAAGAAACCAGAAAGACAGAGAGAGATGTGACTGCTGACACCTTCCAGAGCACACGAGAGCACTGCTGTGTGCCAGAAGCAAGGACACGTAGCCTCGCCTACATCCAGTGCCACTGGTGAGTGCCCCTGGCAGTGCAGCCCACCCTGGACACACCTTTCAGCCTGGATATCTATCCAAGGAAAAGCAGGTTGCCACCAAATTTGGATTTCTCCAGCATACAGCTCAGGTTTAGCATCAGGGAATTAACTTGAAAGGTTTCTCCAGCCCTGAGGGCCAGCTCAGAGCGCAGCCTCCTGCTGCTCCCCTGTGATTTATCCCATGTTTGACATTCCCAAGGTTCCCTCAAAGGAGGCACAGAGCCACGGGTCTGGCCCATTGCACCAAAGTCAGGGTTGCACTGAAAAGATCTATGGAAAACATTAAAAGCAGCATTCTACACAAACACTACACAAAAACGGTCACATTCTTCCCACCTCATTCATCTGGGTATTTTTCTGGTTTTTCACCAGTTATTCACCACTCTGCAACCTGTCCTTAAGGATCACCTGTGTCCTACAAACCCCCCAAGGACGGCTGAACAGGAGTTATGGCACGCAATTAAGGCTTGCAGGAATCAAGTTAGGCGCGTTATTCCCCAAACTCTCAGCGAACAGCATCATTTCTGAGCTCACTGCCCTGCCCGTAAAACATGGATAACAGGTGCTTCCTCTATAAAGAACAACCATACTCCAAAAAATTCCCTTAAAGATATTTAAAGCCTTGCTGAAACACTTGGCGCTCACGGGATCTGCTGGAATATTTCACAGTGCAATGCATACAACAGCAGCCCTTTGCACTGGTGTTTAAGGCAACTCACCGCCCTTCTAAGGCCCAGATTTGGAAACTCTGAAAGCTGTTATCAGATCAGTTCAGAGGTGAGCCCAAGGCACATATGGCCAACAGGTGAGCAGGGAATGCTGCACCTCAAAGAGGCTCCCTGGAACCCCTGGAAGCAGCATGGAGGGAGCAAAAACTTGGCATAAGTTCACTCTTGTGGGAGAAGAGCCATTTTATGGATGGAGGTTTTATATGGATACATAAAAAATATAGGGATGTGGATGGAAGTTTAACATATGCCCTATAGTGCATATAGTCAAGTAGGAATAATAATTTTTTCTCCAGTTATAACACGTACAATTATTTAAAGGGAAATATAAAAGTGTTTCTTTTTATAGGGGGTATTTGGAGTTTCTTCTATTTCTCTCGGGGCATTTAAAACAGATTTACTTTTACAAAGATGTTTTTTGAATGTCTGGTTTTCCACACACTACTGCATGCCCAGAAAGCTGCCTCATGGTGAACTTCATTGCTCAATCCAATGTAAGAAGAAATCTCAATTCAAGTGCGTGTGATGCTGATTGTCCTCATTTGGAAAGAATAGCCAAAATCTAAATTCTAAATAGATTTTCAGAGACTAGACTAGAACAGCTGTAGTTAAAATCCTGGAAGCACAGATCTGTGGCAAGACCCAAGATCAGGCATAAGAGAAAACTGTAGCCTTTAACTGTATTTTTGTCATATTATGGATGAGTCTGTTTATGTCCCAACTCCAATTCCTGGAGAAAGTTAATATATTTATGCTGATATTCTCAAATCCAGTTTGGAATCGAATTAAATTATGAGTCAGAAAAAGGTTTTCCTTATTTTTCTGGAAGAGAGAAAAGACACTAATGGAGCTCGTTTGCCAAAAGAAAACTTTCTAAAATTGTCAACAGATTTTAGAATCAGTGCCACATTTTTGGTTGAAAATCCTGGCACCATTTTTCAATCTGCAGTTTAAAAACATTTTTTAATATATTCTTCCATCTGGTTTAGACATAGCATAATGGCTATAGACTTGTGAAAAGGCAAGAGGAGGAAGCTTTTTTAAAAATTTAGGAATCACACATGCAGGAAAAAATAAATGTGCTTTCAAGCATCCCATTTTCGTCCTGACGTCCAGTATTAGGACAGATTGTATCTGTGCAGCAAACGGGTCACAGGCTTTTCTTAGAAAGTATTTATAAAGCGAAAGGAAGGGGCCTTTGTGCCATAAAGCCAAGCTTGATTAAATCTACATAAAATGTTTATCACAGCTTATCTTTTATTCTGTGTACTTTTATCACTTGCCATTATTTGTAACGTTCCGTATTACGTTTGCATCCTGCAGCTTCAGCCAAGCTAGAAATCCTCTTCCTCCCCCACCACAGGCTCTGTTCAAACGCAACATGAGCCCTTCCCTTGAAGAGCTTCAAGTATAAACAGATGAGACAGATGACTGGTGGGAAGAAAAGTTGACCCAGAAAATTGTAACAATGCCTCAAAACCCCACGGCAGGTCGTGAGCAGAGCTCCTGTCCCTTACATCTGGTACAGCACACGTGGGGTGCCTCACTGTGCTTCAGCTTCTCAGAGGCACCAACCCACCTGCAGATGCCAACGGTATTCCACTAGGAAAAAAACCCTCTGCAATTTCTTCAAAAATTAGTTTCCTAATACAGTTATTTAGTTGCTGGTATCTGCGTTAGCCCACCTGCAGCAAAACTGCATTTTGATTTGAAAAAAATATATATATAGCAGTAATAACATGCTGAGAACTTGGTGCTGTTTTCAGTAATAACAAAAAGGTCAGGCTTGAAAGCCCATAGCTACTATTACTGTATTTCTAAGCTAAATGTGCTTTTTATTTTACATACATTCATAAAAAGAACACAAAGCAGGAACTGAATTATCGCAGAAGAATAAAAAATAGAATTTGAGCCCTTCACAGCCAATCTGTTCTGCTCCTGCAAGGAATATACAACCAAGTGCTATCCCGAAGTCCCATCTCCTCTCCAGATGTCCATCTTTTCTTGCACTTAATTCTGGTCACACTGATGCCTGAACCAGAAATAAGGGAAAGGGAAAATGAAAACAACTGTTATGCCTCCCTCCCATGAAGAACATCCTGGGGGGTACGAGGAGATAAAGAGGGCCCCTCACTCTGCATGAAAATCATGTAAGGAGCCAGCTGCACGTAAAATCCTTTCCAAAAGTTGGCAAAAGTCCATTTATATAAATGCCTTCTGAAGATCAGATGAGGGATATGCTACCAGACCCAGAAAAAACAAATATGGTCAATTCTTTTCTCCCTTACTGTTACACCAAAAAATGTCCAACTGTGGTACAGAACACTCCTGCAAAGGCACAGATTCAAGCTGAGGTGCTCATTTTCATTGCTTTTTAAATTTTAAATCAGCTTCTAAAACTTTAAAGGTTCAAACAAACAACAAAACAAAACAAAAAAGTAGACCATCACCAAAAAAAAAAAAAAAAACAGAAAAAAAAAAAAAAGTATGGAGATTATTAATAAAAAAAAAAAAAAAAAAACCCAAAACAACCAAACAAAAAAATCCTGCAGAAAAACACCCAAAGTTCTGGGGTTTATTAATAAAACACAAGAAATGTATGAAAGTGCCATGGTTTTCCATGTAGTGATGCTAAACAAAAAAAAAAAAAAAAAGCTGGAAGAGAAACAAACTTCATGTGAAACTTTATCTGTGAAAGTTTTTGAGAAAGGATGAAGAAACAGCCACTTGGAGAAAGATTTGGCTACTGAGGACGCTGGCTGATTGATTTTGCTTTGAACCAGCCAGGACACCCAAGAACGAATTTATTGCTCATTAGGAGCGGAAGGTTTGTGATGCTCAGGTTTGTTCTGCAGGGGCTGTTTCAGGAAGCCCTGAGGCTGCAGAGCGATGCTGGCACCCTGGGAAGGTGCCCAATCCAGCGGGGCCACTGATCAGCAGCGCTGCTGAGAACGGGCTGCCTTTGGTACCCAGATGTCTTCAATTTGTCAGGTTGGGTGTTTCTGTGCGGTTTTTCTCTCTGCAAAGGCCTAAGGGATTTCCACAGCCAACAACTGCTCTCCTGCAGTTCCAAAGCCCAGAGCAGCACTTCGCTGTAAGAAGGAAGAGCAATGAATGCTCTCGCTCTGCTGAGGAGATGCCAAACGCTGACCTGCACCACATTCCAGAACCAGGCACATTCTTCTTTCTGCCTCAGCATCCAGCAGATCCAGTCCCAGTGCAGGGAGCCCAGCTGGCCTCCTCTCCTCCCCACGAGATTCAAATCCATGTTTCCCAATGGGGTTTCTCCACATCTTTGAGGAACAGGAGCTGCTTAGAGGGTGGACCACGGTCTCGGTGAACCTGAGGGGTGAAACCCAGCCCAGCTGCCTGGAGGATGGCCAGGCAGGCTGGGTGCCAGCAGCATCTGTGGAGAGACACCACCAGTGTCCTCTCCATGCCTGACAACCCTGACAAAGAACCGGCCTCAAATCAATCCCAACCTTTGTGGTGTCCAGGGATTCCCTCATGCACCCTCCAGGAAAGGGGAAATCCCTCCCTCAAATGGAAGCTGAACCTTGAACCTGTTCTGCAGGACTGGCCCTGTAACTCTTTTACACATCAGTTCTGATGGCAATGTTCTGTAGGTACACAACTGTCTAATTGTCAAATATTGGACTGTCAAATTCCAACCAAGCCCCTTTACTTGAGTGAGTTCTCTTAGGACAGTAGTGAAGAACTGCTATTTATTAATTTGGATACCAGCCCTTGATGCGCTGTTGCAACAATTACATTTGCGGGCTTTATTTATTCTAAATGAAGTCCAAGTATTTTTATTGCTGGCTAGTTAGGCAAAGTTCATTTCTGCTACAGGAGGCTCAATGCAGCCCTTTTCAAATAACCCATCACACAAGTGGCTCTTACAGTGCATCTGAGAAGTACCACATTTGGGGTTATTCTGGACCAACAACAAGGATATATATAGAAGCCTGAAAAAAACCCCAAAACAAAAAGACATGTCAACCATCCTTGTCAAATTTTACATCCCAGTTTGGACATCCCACGGCTGCATTCATCAGGAAGGATGGCAGAGGCGGATGGAGATGGAGTGTTGCAGACCCCATGGCATCTGAATCTCCCAAGTTGTAACCTTTCAGAATGATTTACTCTTCTTTTTGCAGAAGAGCTCTAAAAAGGGACAATATCAGTATCAAGATCAACCTAAAAGTGTTCAGCAGTTCGCAGCCCACTCACATGTTTTCAGTTTAGTTGAGATATTCAGCTCTCTCTCACTGCATAATAAAATCTGCTGTCACACCAAGGTGTTTAGGACACAGTAAGATTCCCCTCTTCTAATACCCTGTGACATGTGTTGCACTGCTAAGATTTTAAGTCATGTATGCTTAAAGAAATTGATCTGCCACTTACTGCTTCCTGCAGATGGCTCTCATTCCAATTCAATTTCATTCACATGAAAGTTATTACTGATACCTTTTTAGGCATCATCATATTAATAAATGTGCGAAGGAGGAGACAGGTTTTATTAAGGATCTAGTTTTATTATTTCAAAAATATTTCTTGTTATTCTAACTCTGGTTAGGAAGCCTTGACAGCTCCCTGGAGCTAATTGATTAATAATCATTGCCAACTGCATTTTAAATTTTAATTTTGGCTTTGGCTGACTAGTCTAAATGATTCCCTAGAGCTACGAAACTCCTCACCACTACTATGAGTATTTGGGCACTGGATGAATAGCTTGAATGTGTTGGAGGAAGTTGAATAGCAGTGTTAATTCTCCCAGATCTGAATTTTATGACACAGAGAAAACATAAAAACTCCTTTTTGCATTTCTGCCATGTCAAGAACCTAGTCTGTATGGAAGAAGATGGGTGAGCACAAAATGCCTTTTCTCAAAGCCAGAAGGAGGGTTGAGGATGGGATGCCTGGGCTTGGAGCCCAGAGTGAGGCAGGGAGTTTGGAGAGGCAGGGGAGAGCAGACTTCAGAAGCCGGGAGAAAAAGCTGTGCCTCACACTCCTTCAATGCAACCTCACTGCAAACGAAATATTCCCCAAATAAAGTAAATAACCCCTGCCATCTGCTTTTAGTTAAAAAATATCAAGAGGTAGTTTGTTCTAATACTTATATGTGAAATGGATTCTTTTAATTATTCTGGTTTTACTTGACCTGAACAGTGCCAAACTCACCCCCAAGACAAATGGAAAAGATCCAAGTGCTTGTGTGAGGTTTTGAGCACTTCAGTGAGGACTAAAGATGTCTCCTTACTGTCAGGATACAGTCCTGAAGCAGACTGGTCTGTTATTAAAGACTTTGGGATCTCCCTAATATATCTCACAAGGTTTCTGAAAGTAGTATCAGATGAAATAATATATTAAAGCTGCTTAATTATTCAATTAGATGCAATCTCTTTTGTATAATACTATGGAAAGATGAAAGCCGGATCTCAGCGATAAATATCTAATGGCTACATTTAATAAACTGTTAAGAAAATTCATTTATACTAAATTTTATTTTACTGGAAATGAGTTATTAAAAAAGGAGACATTAAATTTTCTTAACCAGGTTTGGAAATCAAGATGTTATTTTACAGGAAAGAGAATCAGACAAAGAAACCTTAACTATTTTTATCCAAGTATTCATGGATCTAATGTGTGTAATCTAGTTTTCTCCATGTGAGGAAGCACTTTACAGTCCAGCAGTTAATTACTGCTAATACAACTTATAGTTGTGACAACATACGTGAAAGAGTATGAGAAGTTTTAACCATTCCTATTGATAAAACTGTCAGTAAATAAAAGCAAACTAAATTTTGGAAAAAAACCCAATTCACCAAGAATTCTATTCTATTTCTATTCTTCCAAGTTGGAAGAGACCTTCAAGATCATCGAGTCCAACCTCTGTCCCAACACCTCGACTAAACTAAACCATGGCACTGAGTGCCACATCCAATCTCTTTTTAAATACCTCCAGGGATGGTGATTCCACCACCTCCCTGGGCAGACCATTCTAATATTTTATCACTCTTTCTGTAAAAAAAATTCTCCTAATATCCAACCTATATTTCCTTTGGCACAACTTAAGACTGTGTCCTCTTGTTCTATCAGTTGTTGCCCGGAAAAAGAGACCAACCCCCACCTCACTGCAACCACCTTTCAAGAAGTTGTGTGCACTGGAATGCACAGAATGCACTGGAAGCCTCCTCAGGCCTGTAAGTCACCTTAAGTGCCACCACAGATACATGGCAATCTTGGGAATTTTTGTTCCTAGTTTTATCAGCAGCGATGAAGTGGAGTAAAGCTGCTTTGGTCCCCTGCAGCAGTACTAGGAAGGACACTCCAATCGTGGAAGACAGAAACCTCTCCCAGGATAGCTATGGAAAGGTTTGGAATATTCATCCATCAACCCTGCACGCCCACCAGTGGCCTTCAGGACTGCCTTGAGATGCCACTAGAGAACAAAATCCACGCAATCTCCACTTTCAAAACAAGGACTTGAGAAAAACCCTGCAGGTCTGTTGGGAGCAGACATTGGTACAGGGCCAAAGAAAACAGTCTGTGCTCAGAGGAGAAGAAAGTTAAGTCTTGTTTCCCTCATCTCACTTGCCTGAAAGGAGCCCTCTGGACAGTACAGGGACTTTGGTGAGTCACAAACTTCAGCACTGTTTAATTTATCACCTGAAAAACGGGGTAATGTAACACTTTCTCAAAAGCTGTCATAACGAGAGTAAATAAATCAATGTCAAACTACTTTTCATTTATTTATCAAAACATAGTTGTGATATGCTATCAGGAAGGGTATTATGGAAAAGCAAATTATCATTACTATGGTGGGGAGGAGATAGAGACAGTATGGTTTTAAAAAAACATATAAAAATCTCTATAAAGATGAGGCTGAGCAGTCAGGTATTTTTCAGTTGATCCTGTAAATGACAGATGTCAGATGAAAGGATTTGTGAATTCATGTTAATGATGTTATTAAATACAGTATTTCTATACGAGAATGTTTGAACAAAATGCCCAAGTAAATATTTTGACAGCTTTGTTTCACACTGAAAAAATGGTGGAAGTGCAAAGAGACAGAAGGTTCCAAAGTAAATCACTCTGCAGCTTTTACTGAAATATGCTTTGAGAGGTGCACTTGTGACCTTCCATAAAATTAATTCAAAGATTCAGAAAGACAAATAATTTGATTTAGAGCCATAAAGCAGGATTAGAGTTCCCTATTCTATTTTTTTTTTGTTACATTTAGTGACCATTTATGGTTATGGAAATTAGAAAAGAAATCTCTTTCCTCTGCATAAACTAAATAGGATAATGAGCAGATTCTGAAAGATGGAACAGCTCCTGACTCTGACTGAGGCAAATTTACCAGGGACCTGAGCTTCCCTTGCTTTCTCCACTCAAGCCATACATTAGTGCTTATCAAAGGGGTAAGAAAGCTACTCCAAAACCATTCCCTATGGAAAGTAGTTTATCCAGGATAATTTTAATAGCTAAACCATAAAAGGTTTGGTTCAGGAAGGTTGTGTTAGCCCGGCTGCCTTTCCACAGCTCAGCTGAATGAGTTGCATCATAAGCATTTACTAATTTGGCTGGAAAATCACACAATCATTGATGTTTCTAAAACTTATTTGTGAATGAGTTGAAAATACCACAGAAATACTTGCAACATCTCAGAACTGCCAGGTTTAACTAAGCTTAAAAGTCTTAGAACCTGACATATCAGAATCTCCCAAACCTATCTTGTCTCTAGAAACCAGAGCTGCTTATCCAACAAGCTGGAAATGGCAAAGTACATCCAAAAATATTTGTAAATACCTAGGATCTTCACAATTCAACGACTATGGAGAGGACTTGCTAGAAATTATTAGACTGAAATTATTTTACAAAGTAATTCTATCCATCTGGAGCATTTCCAGGATACTATTACAGATACCCAGAATATATTGCTAAGGTTTGTTTTCTTCCCAGAAATTCTTGGTAAAAATAGCTAAGATTGGCTCTGAGCCACTTAAAAGGGGTTTTTTGTTGTTGTTCTTTGTTTTGCTTGCTGGTTTTAGAATTGTGTAGTAAATGACACTATTATTTGTCAGCATTACCTTGAACTGATAAGTTTATCTCCAGCAGCAGCTCAAGAAGCCTCGGTGCCTGCTCTGGCTCTGGAAGTGGTGTCACTGATAAATCAGCACCAGGCAGTGCCTGAGCTCATCTGCAGAGAGCCACAGCTTCTTAATTCAGGCTCATCCGAGTGGTAACCTGGTTATTCAGTTTCCAGACCCAAGTATTCCTGCACAGGCACCTTCCTCTGCTCAGTGCCAGTGCAGGCATCTCTTTACCCATCCGCATTGCAAAATTGGATTTGAATGGAAGAGCAGAAGACTTTTTTTTTGGTGTGCACTCTTCACACGAAGTCTGGCTCACTCACTCTGGATAGCTGTAATATTTATAAGTGGAAAAAGACCAGAGATACAGATAAGGAACAGTAATCTGCATGATCTCACTAAATTAAGAGTAAGATATTCATGTCCCTCTTGCAAAGCAGTGAAATTTTTGTATTAGAACCATAAAAAGCAGCTAACCCAGCAAGAAGTTAATAACAGTTTAAAAGCAATTTCTGCACAATCTGACATCCTGTGGATGTCATGTGGGGGTTAGAAAAACACTGGCACGTCTCCAACACATATCTACATCTCACTTGCCATCAAGATACAGAAAAGTGAATCCAGAAGTCAATGACTCTCTCACAGGGAGTGAAAATCATCGACTCAGACTGCCACCAGACATCTTGATTAAACAGGCAGAAGCTGTATGCTGCTGTTACTGAGAGTGTATTGTGACAGTCACAGAATCCTAATGCACAGTTTGAATAATCAGATGATAATGAGAACACTAACACCTAGAAATGGGTATCATAAAGCCAACTCTGAAATGGGTCTGACTTGCTGCAGCCAGGCTGAAGCAGGATGAGAAACCCTGAAAAATGTATTATGGCTATAGGGGTGCCAATACTGTCATTAACACAAAACTCAGTAATAGTTTGATGGGAGGAAAAAAAAGAAGAAAACGTTTTTATTGTTCAGAAAATTCAATGTGAAATCTCAACATTCTATGGCTCAAAGATGAATCCAATGCTGTTGCCCACAAAGCAAAGCCAGAGAGACAGGGAGCAGGGAGGAATCACAGACCCTCAGTCCCTTCTGTGTGGAGCTGGAAGGCAGCTCCAGTAAAACCACATTTGTTTCCAGGTGTTGCATTTTCAGAAGGATCACGGGCACAGGAGTTCAAAGAAGAGCAACAGAGCACATCAGGGTCTGGAGGGAGCAGCAGCAGGTGAAGGATCACAGATGTGCTGCTCCACTGGAGGGGCAGTGAGGTTGAGAAACCCAACACGGCCGCAAGCAGGATGTAAGCACCAGGATGGGAGAAATTATTCACAAACTGCGGGGCCAATAAAATGATTTTAAAAACCTTGCTTAATAACAGGCCCAACACAGCAGAGCAATTTTTCTGCTTCATATACCCTACCAGCAAGTTTTGTCTTCTGCAAAAATAATATGCTTGAGCACGACAACGGAATAGCTCTAAGCAGCACAAAATCTGTGGAGTGAATACGCCCCCTCCACCCACCCCCACCAGAATAACTGCTGCCATACAGGCACCCTAAAAATAGGAAAGGTGTGGGCATTGCAACAGAGAGCTTTGTAGAGCTTGTGAGTAATGACAGGGCTGCTAGGGAACTGCAAACAAACTGAGGTGGCTCCATCAGCTGCCACTCAGTGTAACTGAAGTCACACAAGGGAGGGCAGGATGATGATAAGGTAACTCACTCTCAGCAAGCTGAGACTCCTCTGCCACGAACAGAGACAGTGGCTGCCTTTAAAACGAGGAAGATCTGCCCAAGTATTAACATCAAATGGAAAACTTGCAGCTTTACAGACACGCTGCTTTAGGTCAAGGAGAGGAATCCCACTTAGAGGCGGGTCAGGCCCTGGTAGAAATTAAAAGTCAAGCAATATAGAAACTTGGAGAAGTGCTAAAACAAATTCACTCATCTCCAGAGTATTAGGGAAAGTGCAAGCCTTTGAAATCAGATAGCAGCAAGGGCCTGCCCAAGTTCATATAAAACAGAACAACCCCAAATGCAAATTTATCCTGTATCTGACTCTGGATTCATGAGGCTTCTTATGGAACTAATGAGTATGACAAAATGACTAAAAGCATGTAGGAATAGATTAATTACATCCATATTTAATGGCTGCCCCAGAACATTTAAAAAATAGCCCTGCGATTATTAAAGCAAAACTACTCCCCTTCACTATTTCCCTAATCTTTCAGGAAATGCTGCTCTTTCAAGACACCTTAAAGCCCCGATTGTTGAAGGGAATTCAGGAACGCTGCTGTGTCTAATTCCAACAGTTTCTCTTAAGCTCACACACTATTTTTGTTACTGGCTAATCGAGATTCATCACTTGAGCAGTTCTCCAATATTTTATGAAATTCAAGGTAACTGATGAGCTTAAATATATGCTGCACCTTCCAATCAGGAAGGAAACTCGATCTCCATTTTGGAGAATCGGGGAAGGAGAAATGCCACTAAGTGCTAATGTTAGTTTCTATCCAACCCAAGGAGTCAGTCTCTGGAAGGAAAAAAAACCTGTGTATGTTTAGATTTCTAGTGCATCAGTTACTCTTAATATCTAAAAGCTTAAACTGTTGATGGTGAAACATCAACACCAGTGCCGAGTTTGAAATTAATACAGATTTAGGCCAGCAGCAATGAGAATGACTTCAATTCAGAATCAAGTATCAAAAGCCATCACTGACTGTGGCTAAAAAAGTAACCTGTGAGAAGTAAAACAACTTCAAAACATTATGAATCAATGAAGGAAACGAAATGTGACACAAACCCACTCGAGGTACTTTAAAATCAGAAACCAGTTTTCAACATTAATGAGCACGGCTGTGTTTGTGCAGAAGCCCCTCCAAGGAGTCACCTGCCCCAGATGGGGCTGGATGAATGGGTTTGTGATTTCCTGAAGGGCCACCAGCACCTGAGCTCTTTGGCCACAGATCTCAAATGTTGCTGCCCGCTTTACAGCCCAGCACCAGCCTCTCCTGGTTCCTTCAAAAATCAGAAACTTCTGACTCTGAGTGACCACTATGATGTTCTCTATGAAGTGATCTACTTCCTGATTCCCTTCTCCTGATGGCCTCTGCTCCAGAAGGAGTAAAAACTTGATATACTTTCTACATGTTATTTCTATTTCTATATCTATATCATATATTAAAAAATATCAAACTATAAAGATAAATGCTTCCAGCAACACCCCACAGATTTCTGTATCCTCTGAAAGGAAGAACAACATTTCAGCTTTCAAATCTCCCAGGCTTGGCACTGTTTGTAATAAAGTTTGACTGAGGACCAGGATCTGTTTCCATTCTGCAAACCCAGCAGATAAACAACTGCCCTGGGTTGTCCAGGGCTGTCAGCAGTGCTGCCACCACACTCAGCAAAAACCACCTTGGGATCTGCAGAGTCAGACGATTTCCCCACGCCATGGGAAATTCTGCCTGTCTCTCACTTTCGTGTTTCTGCAACATGCCCTCGGTTTGTATTATTCTAAAAGCATCTTTTTACTTTAAAGAAATCTCTGACATTCTCTGAATCTTGCATGAATTCAAATTAGGGATGAGAAAAATAAGACCTATATGAAGAAAAGTGACATAGACTAACAGTATAGCATAAATAATTTTTTAAAAAATTGTACTGCAGCAGCTTATTTTTCAGATTTTAGCATGTGATAAATAGTACTGCAAGGCTTAGGTAAGTCACAGCACACATCCAGATAATATTATCTATTTTTTTCTGCTTCAGATGATATCAGTCTTGTAGTTTCACATTCCTTTAGGGAGGTCTTTTCAGATCTCTATTTCTTTGATGGGTGATGGAGAAATCCATATGTGCAGATCCATACAGCAATGAACTTTCCAAGCCAAACACAAGAACAGCAGCTTCTAGGAGAGGGTGGCTTGCCAAGACAAACAAGTTCTGCCAACATTTTAACACCACAGAAGGTCAGTCAGGTTATAATTAAACCTAATTACCATTCTCAAGAATTGCAACATCTTTTCACTTGAAGTCACCTAATGCTCAGAAAAGGATGACGTTTTTAGCCTAGATTTTCCAAGAATCACAGTAATGGTACAGTCTAATATTCTCTTTAAATCTGAATCATCAGTTACCATCATAAAGAAATAAGGCATGTCATCATTAAAAGGAAGAGATTTGAGCACTTTTTTAGCCACTAATACTTCCTCTCTCCTGCTTTTCCCTATTCCTCTGCAGTAATTGTACTGGGGTTTTTTTCTTTTCTCTTCAGTAGCACTCTGGGGTTTTTCCATGATTTCACTTTTTTCTTTTCGTTTTCAGAGTTTTATAACCTTGCTGCTTCAGCTCCCTACTTTTAATCCTCTCTCTATCTTCAGATCTTCCTGTCTGCTCCCTGGGCAAGCAGGGCATCTGACAGCAGTAACTCTTCTTTGCCAGCTGCTGCCTTGGAACAGAACTGTGCTGGGAACCACCTGAACTCATCTCACCAAGGAAAAGGTGAGATAAAAATTCATGAAGCAAAGACTTTTTTTTCTCTTCCCCTTTCCTTTTCACACAAGCCAAGAGAACGTGAGAGAGGGGAAAAAAACAGGAGTCATTTGGCTGCTTTTTGTCCATCAGGAGTGCAAACCTGGTCACCCTCTGCCTGGTCTCGTTCAAATGAGCAAGGAGCTGAAAATCTTGGGCTATCAAAGTCACCCAGCTCACAGGGGAGACCCTTCAGCTCCTCAGGTGCAGGAGCTGGGGGCTGCAGTTTGAGCTGGCATCAGCTGCTGTTGCATGTGGCCATGTCATGTGCATGGAGAAAAAAGCCTCTCCCAGCTTGGATGGCCTTCCAATAAAATAATAATTTGATCCCTCTGGAGACTGGAAAGCATCAAGGACTGTTTGTTTTTAGACTCAAATAACAAAGCTGGGAAACTGGACGACCTGCTCAGCTTGTGGCACACTGTGCCAGCCGTGGGGACCGCAGCAGAGGGGGCACACGTTGGCAGTGGTGCCACAGGGAGCCAGTACCTCGACACAGCCCTTGGAATGGGGCTCCACTGCTGCAGGGCTGCTCTGAGAGCGGCAGGAGGAGCAGGATGCAGTGAGCAGCCCTGCCCTGCTCACTGGGTGCCTTATTGCCCCCGTCAGTGCTCTCCTCATCAACGCCCCTCGACCGACTGCATGAGGCACAGCTTTGTGACAGGCACCTCGTGCCTCGTACGGCTGTGCTCTCCTGCTGCAAGGAGTCCCTCAATAAATAAAAATGACAGTTGCAGTTATCACACGGTACATCGAGTTCCACCTGTCCTACAGGACATTCACATGCCATCAGGCAGTTAAGATGCCACTTCACTGACCCACACTTAGGTCATGGAAGGCTTTTATTGTGGGTGGGGCAAAACACAATCCACAGCACTCTTTTGTTAATTTCCAATTATATTAATCTCTTGCATCTATAAGATTTACTCATCCTCCCACAGATTGCTCACTCCTGTAGCCCTGCAAAAGCATGTAGACTGAAATGCTTCACCCACTGAAGTTGCTGGAGAGCTTGCAATGGGTTTCCAGAACCTTGATTTTCGTTTCCCTTCCCCAGCTAGTATATTACTTCTCTGATTCATTTAAATCCAGTTATTTCTTTTGCAGTCTTACTGGGTTGAAAAAACATCTGAGGTGTAAGAGGACTAAGCTGTTTTTCTATAACTTACAATGATGCGAGATGGTGCTGGCACATTTGGGGCTAGAATGGTGACCATGGCTATGTTTGCTTGGCAGTTCAGCATCTTATGACTACCCCTGTTAAATCTACAAAATTCAAATTGCATGTTGCTGAAATAATCCCTCACAACCTATTGCTGCACATACAGCCCATAGACTCTGTATTGCAAGACCAAATGATAGAGCTGGTTTTCTATTTCAAGGTAATTTGGCACAGGTTAAGTGAAACTACAGAATCAAATCTGATAAAATATCAGTTCAAATATAATTTCATATTCTCCCACGTAACAGGGCAAAAATCCATACAGATAACAGTGGAATAACAAGCAAAGCCCCACAGCTTGTCCCTTTACTTTCCAAACCTGAAATCCATTATTTGGAGATCCACCACTTACCAGAGCACACGTACCAGAGAACAGGCTGAGCAGATGGTTCAAAGCTAACTGTCAATCCGTTTGCAGTTCAAAACAGTGGTGAACTACTCCAGCTGTTTTCCAGATCAAAAATATTATTGTCATTTTGCTATCGCTGCATGCTGAGGGTTATGTAACAAAAATGCACATGTCCCTCTGCCTGGAATGCAATTAATTTCCTCCCTTCCCACTGTGAGTGGTAAGTAACAATTCAGACAGTCTGGATGCTTCAGTTTTGAGCACGGGCAGGGATGCAACCCTGGAATTATTCCACGTGGTAACCCACTGTTTGTAACATGCCAGTCTTCTGGAGGTCCTACAGCCAGGGTATATTTTGCAGTTTGGAAAATAGAAATAAACATTATCTTCCTGTTTATACAGGCCCTCTTACTGTCTGTGGGGTACCTTGAGCGCTTTGCTGCAGTTCTTTAGTTTAACCATAGACTTTGCTTTATGCTGGAATTTTAAGTCTTCTAATAAGTGTGCTAACTGGATGAAGTGATTGCTTCCAATTCGGAATCAGACACTACACGTGCTGTACACTTTGGTATGCAAAAATCAGGCATTGTACACTTACTAACTTTAAAATAGTAGCAAAATCCCATCTTAATCTACAAATATCCAAACATTCTGCAGGTGGTTAAATTCCGACCCCACAATGCTTAACCGCTCCATGGAATTTGCTTACATATAGAGAACAACTGGAAGTCCTTTGCCTAGAACAGCACACTCGAGAAACAAAACTCATTTTCTCAGTGCAATCTTGTTTCCAATGTGCCTTTCATCTCTGTAAGTGCAGCTAAGCCTGTGATATTTATATAACAACCGTAAGATCTTCAGGACAGGAGCTGCTTCTCTATAAAATGTTTGCATCATACTTAACTTCTCTCTGTTGTTGCTGTAACAGAAACACAATGGGCTGATCAGCTGTCCTCCAGGGTGTCAACTGAGATGAAACATTAACTTAGCACTTAACTGCAGCAATTTCCTTTAATGTGTTATTGCTTGGTACAGCTTGTTCTGGGTTACTGGTTTACAGGTTACTTCTGTAGGCAGCACCTGCAGTGGTTTTACTGTTCTTACCTGGTTAAATAGGCCAGAGCCCGCTCAGATCCCGATGGCTTTTTGGGCTCCACCTTTTTCATGGAGATTCCAGCTTCCCTCATCAGCTGTTTCTCCTTCTTCTTGCGCTCTTTTTTTAATTTTCTTTCCAGTTTTCTCTTTTCCTCTGGAGTAAGTTCTTCCTCTTCCTCTGCAATAAGCTCTTCCTCTGCAATAAGCTCTTCCTCTTCTTTTGTGGCCTGAAATAATTAACATTAAATGAAGTGTTTATCTTTCTATAGGAAAGTGAACAAAAGATGCATAAATGTAATTAAAGGGCACAGGTAATGTTTAAAACCAGAAGGTTCAGCTTTCATATTTTTACTGTTCAGTGTACTTCCACCACCTCTCTGCTCTGCCCAATTCCCAGAACTGCAAATGCTGCACTCAGAGATCTGCTGACCTGCCCTCTGTAGATGATGATACTGCTCTGAGCACTACAGGAACCTGAGCACCTTCCACCTATGTATTAAACATCCTTTCTAAAATGTCTTGTCCTGGCTGTTCTCCCACAGCCAAACCTGAGGAGGGCATGTGAACAGCAGAGGCTGCTTCACAGTGGATGCAGGGTTTGGATGTTTTTTCAGCACACACACATTTCAGTGGGAGCCACAGGGTTTCCTTGAGATCCTCAGTTTGTGTTTGTTGTGTAACCACACACTTCCCTGGACTGAGAAAAACCTCTGTCTGCCATGCAGAGGCTTCATCTCGATTATGCCAAGGGCAAAGACGTGACAACTACCACCTTCATCCAAGACCTCTTGGAGATCCTTTAGCAATCTTGAGGAAACATATGCACAATCTTCAATAAACATATACAGGTAAGTATCTCACAAAGGTTGACATTTCATTAGGTTTGCAGACAGAACAGTTAATTATTCACATCTAAAACCCTGTTACCATAAATATATGCATCAGTATATCCCAAATGAAAATAAATATTTCATGTACAGATGAGGAGCTTTAAATAGTTTATCTGACTATAAACACTGAGTTTATCCAGGAAAATCCAGTGTGAGATTAGGTTGTGTACAAACAAAATGCTGTTCCACAGCAAGATGAGATTCACTGCAGGCATTCCCAGATGTCTGAGGGAGGTACTCGCCAGGTAAGGTCCTCTCCCAGAGCCTGGGACACCCATGGAGGCCAGCTGGGTGAGAAGAAATACTCTTCCTCCTCTCTCTGCTCCCCCCTCACCTGTTCAGGGAACCTGTAAGTGAAACCTGAATGCACAAGATCAACTGCTTTATGGCAAGATTGGTTAAAACCACTTTGTAAGTTCACAGATCCTTAGTGTTACATCAGTTTGTAACCAAGTGCTTTCAAACACAAATCCAGACACAGAGCTAAATAAGGTTATTCTTGCTGACATTCAACCAAAAAATGTTAAACAAGACAATACCTGAACACAATCTTATTTGCCAAAGACACCTGCTGGGGTTTAAACATTTGTTCAGTGTCAATTCACCTATCATCTAAGCTGACTCTGACTCATCTTTTCAACTTGGTGTTTTAACAGACCGAAGAAAGGTTAAGAAAGCAGAAATCAGAACAAATGGAAGTAGGACACTAAAGTGGAGCTGATTTTTCTCGTTTAAAATACTTTTTAGGTACTTTTATGGAAAAGCCAGCTTTCATTGCAAACATATGCAAAAAAGCAACATATGTTGCATTTGTATAGACGACATTTTATAGTTCATGATGAGAACAAAATAGTATTTAGGGTGAAGGTAGAATTGAATTGTTACACAGGAAACAACATTTTCATTTGAAAAGCCACCCTGGTACTTACTAAAATAACAATCGAGCCACACAAAGCCCTGGAAAACACTGAGGGTGGTCATTTATAAAGTGTTTGTAAAAGATTACTACAGCAGCTGTCCAACAGACGACATACTACAGTTAATCTTCTTTTAAAAATAATGTAATGAATTTGTTTACTTTTCTGTGAGCCATGAAGCTTTCAAATAAAGTGACTGTGGCACATCATTAGAGCCAGTCTGATAAAGAGGCCTCTGCTTCTTCATACTTACAGTAAATGCATATCTCGGTAACTTCCCTTCCCCCCCGCATTCCTCGCACTACCAAAAAGCTTTTTATCCTTCTCCCTGACCGCTCCATTAAAAACAAAACAAGTTGCTCCCTCCCTGTAGGTCCCAACGTAAATCCCGAGCCCTAACAACGTTTGTTTGCAGCGTGGATGGGCTGTCTGACACAAGAGCACTGTTCTCCTGCAGGGCTGTCCCAGCGGGAAAGGGTCGGGGTTTCCAGCTGGAGGTACCTTCTGCTGGCCCACAGCATCATCCAGGGAGAACCAGACACATCGGCTTCTGCCTGGGACTCCCAGCACACGTACGGACCGAGGCCTTGCAACAGCTCAAACAGCTTCTCTAGCTCCAAATATACTCGTATCCATCCGTGTCGACTCGGTTAATTTAGTATTATGTGCCACGGTCTGTCCTTGACTGGTTTTTAATTTGAAAACCTAAGGTTTTATGTGTTTCAGAAAATACCTATATTTGGTGGTATAGTCCCTACTGAAGCTGAGGGTGGTTTTATCAGTGAGGGTAATTTCATCACAATTTATATTAAAAAAAAATTCTCCCCCAAACCTGGGGACTTGAAAGAAAACCAAACCAAACCTTCCACTGGAATTTAAATCCTAGCTGTATTTATTATTTATTAATCTACTGATGCACCTCTCCTTTCCTTAAATCAACAGCCTTAGTTTTTAATTTTGTTTTCCCCAAACAATTCGTGTGACTGTTCTTCTGGAAGATGCTTGTGACCCATTTGGATTAAGAGTTTTAGTGTTATGTCATTATTTAAACTAAAAAAACTCAGCCAACAAGACTTCATTGTTTTGAGGTCATAAATATTCCAGGTTGTCTCCTTCTATATTTATAAAGTGACATCACAATTTGTAGCGCTACAATTTAGCCTTAACTACAACATTGTAAAGTCCCTTTTTGAGCATGTGAGACACTTGTTTATTGACATGATAAATTTAAACCACATGCACACAGAAAAACACAACACTTGCTTATTTGCAAAGCCTGCTGAGAGCTACCACACCACCTTGGGCTGTGGGCTCATTAGATCTCAATCTAAACAAGGTCAGGCCAGGTCAGCACACTTGAATGAATGACATTCAGAGGAGAGCCAGTGTTTTCTCGTGATTAAGGAGGTGGGAGGCTTCCACTTGGAAACTTTCCAGAAGGCCTGAAAAGGTGCTAAAAGGGATATTGCCACTGGATGCCATTTTTTGAGTGAAAGGCAGACCCCTAAATCTTTCACACTTACGCTCATAAAAGCCCATGTCAGCTTTGCACAGTGAGCTCAGGCACCCTCCAGCAAATTCCCAAAGTCTGTACTGTACCATGTCCATCTGCAGGCGCAGTGCTCTGAGTGCCAGTACACTGCCTTTCACCAGTGCTAGTCTCCAACTTTCTGAACTGTGTGTAAATATAGCAATATGCTCTAAATAGTCCAAGACATCTGACTCAAAATAGCTGGAGGCTTCAGCTGTGGCACTTTTAGATACCAGTTAAAGTTTTCCATCGTTCTTTGTAATCTGGAAATATTGCACAAATTTGAAACATTTTATAAATGATCTTTAGAAGCGAGCTTACAATTATAAATGGGGAACCAGCTGACACAGAAGGGAAGCATTTAATACTATAAAGCAGTCCTGCTAAGCCATACAGAACAGAGAAAAATAACTAGAAGCGCAAGAGAAACCAGCAAATAGATGTACAGGTCCTTTTGAAAATACCTGACCCTTTTTATTGCTGCAACAAGAGTGGCAGAACCAAACAGGTGTCGTTTTTGAGGGCAGATTTTTTGTATCTGCATAAAAGCCTGTACTGCCAAGGGACTGTGAACCGCAATAGCTGAGGAAGCAGCACCAAGACGGGAATAACAGCGCTAAGAACAGCACACTAATTGTGTTGTGCTTCCATAGAGCACTAAGTGCGTTTTTAAATTTGCTTCCAGTCCTTGACAGCCTCACACTTAAATAGAACTGAAGACATCTCCTAAAGACTTCTGTTCCTCCTCCTCACTCCTTCAAAATTCCCACATTTGCATCCCTGGTTGTCCGTGGCCAGCACAGAATAACGTTGACGGAGTCAGAAACTCTGAGAAATTGCCACAATGAACGGAATACTCAGCTATTGAATTTTGCCTCTGGGATTCGTCTCTGTAGGTCTGAACTTCCTGCCTGATCAGGGTTTTGGCTTTGCTGCCAAACCTATAGAAGGAACCACAGACCAAGCCACAACACCAAAGTCACTATTTATTAGAACCAGCAAATCCAGCTCCTGGAAAACCAATAGACTTTTACCCGTTTCTCCCAGCGCAGCACCACAAGTCTGTACAACAGCAAAGCAAGCAACAGCAAAAATTCAAAGGAATAAATAACAGTGACAAACATATAAAAAGGGCATCAAATTTTTGAACTCCAGAGAGTTCAAAATGGAGGGGAAATGGATTAGATGGCTTATTTCATAGTAGGAGCATTGTATCGCCTTGTTTGTTCATGAAGCTTATGTTATTTCATAACTTTTAACATAGAGAAATGTCAAAAGGGGCTTTGTTCACTGACCAAGAGCTACTGACACATCACGTAATGGCTTCTGCTCAGGAGCAGCCTTTTTCCCCCCAAATGCCCCATGAACGATATCAGCATGCAAAACGTCCTGTTTCTGCCTCACACAATACATATGAACCCAGATAAATAACTGGCCATCTGCCAGCCTAAAAACAGAAAGCGGAATCTATAAACACAGTTCAAAACCCACAGAGAAGAAAGGCTGGCAGACCCTTAGACACAAGGTTCATAAAAGAAAGATTGACAAATTATTTACTATCCAAGGCTGGCCAAGGAGCTGTGCTACAACTACAGCTAGAGAATTTGCATAAAACAGTTCATGGCCATACTGAATTTAAATAATTATGCTCTATCATTTAGCCTCCTATGAAAAGAAGACGTATGACCAGAGAGGGCATATGAAATTTCGTTATCGTGCAGAACGCAAACTTTAAATGAAAAGCAACATGTAGAAGTAGTCCTTATACAATGTCTCTAGCACTAACAGAGGAAGACCTACTAGAAGTTATATACTGCTCAAAGAAAAATAGAAAATTTTTCATAAAAGCCAGGTGTTTTTAGAATCTCAACTCCTCACAACAAAAACACTGGCAATAATCTATATTAGGTTGATTTGGAAAGCTTTCTGTAGATTCGACCCGGAGAGAGAAGCCTCCAACAGGTTCTGCAGGAAACCAGATTTAAGTAAAAACAGCCTTTTTATCTTTCTGCTCCAGGAAAGGATTCTTTTTGTGGTCATGTAAATGTTATTGGTTTTGTTTTGTTTTGTTTTTTAAAAGCCTCCTTGTGTACACAGCTACAGTATCTCAGGAACACAAGTGATCAGGTAGCACCCTAAACTTGCAGCTGTAATTTAGAATAGATGCACCTTGATGAGCTTGAAACCTGGTTTAATTTACAACCGTGTGATCTTTGCATGTCTCAGATTTACAGCCAATTGTGAAGAGCATATAAAGTGTTATCATTAGCAACTGCTGAATAAGAAGAAATTGAACAATTTACTAAATTACATGAAAGCATTTACAGGCGCACAGAATACACGACTTAAAGAATGCAGCTTGTTGAATTCCACTTTATAGACTGCTACTCCTATAAAGTACATACTCCTGTGCTGTGGCAGATTAAGTTCTGAGGCATAAATTAAGATCGTATTGTATTTCTCATTTTTCTCCACCAGTATCACAGCCCTGAGTACAACAGAAATACTTGAGACACCACCACAACTGCAGGCTCGGGGAATGCAGTTTTGCTTCCTTTGCAACTACAGTGGGGCCAGGAATTTTCACATATTTGTTGAAGGATTATGCTTACTCCCCTACTCTTAATTAAACCATGTTAAGCAATCAGAAGAGCATGGAATTAAAAAAAAAAAAGGAACCCCCTTGGAAATAATTTGTATCCACATCCCTGTGGCTTACACACAGCCCTTTTAACCCCTCCCCAGAAACGCAGAGGAATTTTAATAGAAGGAGCACGAGACTGTCGCAGCACGGCGCTTTCATTGCCACCAAAGTCGCCCCTTTTAGTGGTGCTGACAATTTCTTCTGAGGCTTAAAAAGGCTTTGGGCTGTGAGAGGAGGTAGAAGCAGAGCAGAGGCTGTTTGGAAATCCTTGCTGGAGAATTAGAAAAAAAATAAATAAACCAACCCCAAACCACGAGCTCGATCTCCTCCAATGAAAGAGGTACCACAGGGTGTAGGCAGGTTGCCAGGCGAGCTCGGCAGCGTGACCGCACTGCATTGAGTTTCTTTAATGAAAGCCAGGAAAGAACACATTACACAGTGTTTCTTCTGAGAGCCAGCGAGCCTCCAGTGATTGAAATCAATAAAAACAGTCGGCAAGGGGCCCAGTGGGGGAAGAGAGAAATCTCCACTACAGCATTCAGTTTGCTTTCCACTTTCTCCCTCCCCCTCTAAAGTTAAACTCCGAAGATCACCATGACAAGCTACTTCGCTTCCAGCGCTGGGAAGACGCTGGTGGGGATTTAAAGGAAGCGAGCGCTCTCCTTCGCCTCCCTGCCTTCGCTCTCCCCCCAGCGCGAAGGAAATGAAAGGCTTGTTTGGAATTTGAATCCCGCCTGGAAAAACTTCATTGGACAAGTGCATCGTTCTGCATTTCAGGAAAGAGATGGATTTTACGGTCAGAGAATGCTAAAAGGTGAGAGGGAGAAGAAAAGAAGGAATCTGATCCAGCCAGAGCCCACGAACAGGGTAGGATGTCCAAGCCGGCAGAGGAGACCTCTGGAGCTGCGGGAAGGACTGCGAGCAAGTGCCTGAGATCATCCACATCCTGAGGCACCTGGAACGCTGGGAACACGTGACGGACACGCCGACCCAGGTAAGCAGAACCTGCTTTTGACAATCCTCTGTCCCGCGTCCGAAAGCCCGGAGACCCTTCTGCTCCAGCCTGCGCGGTCTGCCCCACGTCCGCCCTCGTTAACCTCGGGCGACTTAACGCTAAGCTTGTCCCGTCTGAGAACCGTGTCAGGCCACTAATCCTCACTGAACTATAAACCGTGCACAAAAGCCCTTTGTTTACCCGTTTTGTGTTGAATTTGCGAGCTGACAAGGTAGGATGGGGCCGTTGCGTAAGTCCAGCCCCCCCAGGAGCTCCCGCTCCACGCGGGCCCGCTGGGAGCGAGGGAACACGGCTGACACCGCACGCTGGAGCTGCCTGTGATCTGAGAGAGCGCCAGTAATGGATTTCTAATATGGTCCATATTTATCTATTTTATTTATGTATTTTAATCACCATAGCAGCCACATACAGAACATACTTGCACCGAGTTGCATGTGCTGCTCTGCACCACGACTCACAGCAGCGTGCATGCACGGGGGCTAGGCTGATTGTTTTGTCAAAAAGAACATTGCAATTAGTTGTTAACACAGCCAAGGGGGATTTCTGGCACGTTGTTTAGGAACGACCGACACAGGTTTATGCAGCACGTGTGTAGGTGCCGTTACCCTAATGCAAACAGGCCTTATCCCCAATAAAACTGGGGAAGGCACAGATAACAGCTGTAGATCACAACATTGTTCTCAAGTTTTTGGCCAACTTCAGATGATTTAAGTAGACCTCAGTGAGACACGGAGAGTGAAATCAAAGCCTGCCTTCTGCAAGGCAAGCAAAAATGATGAGAGCTGTATCTCTTCTCCAGCAGAGGCAGGAATTCACTGGCACAGATAATAAATAGGTGCCTGTGGAGCAAGAGCAACAATGCTTGTCCCCGTCATGCTGGTCATCATTAGATGTTGACAGCAACACACATGCTCACTGCTGGAGAGGGCTGGGGAGGGACTGGATGCCTCCACTTCCACTTAAATGTTTCGGCACCTCTTTATCCCCAGTCTGCAGCGTACAAAGTCTGGTTAGCACGGAAGGTAGAGAGGAGAGACTTCCCAGCATCTCCTCCAGCTCAGTACCTGCAGACAGAATGCATGAATTTAGTACAGCAAGTGCAGATGTGCATCTGCAGGTGCAGTGTTGCACTTTCCTTGGAAAACACACACTTTTAAAGGGCCATTTTGTTATTTTCACATCACACAGAAATGGATGACTCACCCACTTCAAGAACGACCCAGAGAACACCCCCGTGACCAAAAGTAAAGGGCATAAATTGAAGCATGAACTGTTCTAATAAAGCTACGAAAATAGTTCAGGCAGTATTTAAATAGTAAGACGTTTCTAGACTAATTTATTAATCCAGTTTTGAACTTTTCGCACAAAACAATTGCAAAATTATAGCTGAAGGTGTAATTAAAGAACAATAATTTACAACAAAAAAGTTAAGTTATGATTCATACTAGAAAAGGACCCTAAGTGAAGTTCTGGGCAGACTCAGAGACCCACAATTCATTTTGCAGAATCAGTTCTCTGTTTTGCCTCCCCTGCACAGATCCTTTGCAGAAATGACAGCACCTTCATAGCTCAGGAATCACAGCAATCATTTCCACACCAATCAACAAGTCTGCTTTGCACTGCTCTTGGAGCTAAATTTATCCTTATGCAGAGGAACTCATTAAAGTCTTTATTTAACATATCAGACAAGGAAAGCTTAGGTGGGACTTACACAACACATATCACTTGTGCTGACATTCTCAAGCTCAAGTGATATTCCTCCCCATTACTCTCTCAGCAAGAATATAAATATTATCTTTAAAGTGTGGGATATTTTTGTTCATAGTGATGCATTTTGCAGAAGCCAAGTGGCATGAGTGACCACTGCTAATGGAATATGTTCTTTTCAAACACACAACATAGAAAGAAGTGTATTTTCTCAATCAGAAGTTGTGATCAAATACAGATATTCCAGCAGTCATACCAGGGTTTTTCAGTCATGTCGATGTTATTAAAGCAGATTCTGTGCACAGCGACCCAATCCTTCAGACTCTCCCTTTAGAGTAGAGAGATCTGGAAGAATCCCATATTGCTTTGCTGAGTTGGGTCCAACAAAAAAGAACTATTGGGAAACAATTTGTCACATTTCTACCAGTCTTGAAGGTCCCTTATCACTGGGAGTACTTTGTCCTCAACAATGAATCACATCTTCATCATAATCAAGAGTTCTAATAGTTCATGCCAATTGTTCTTACAGCAATGCTTGTCGGTAAACAAGCTGTTTGAAAAGTCCAGAAGGCTTTGAAACAGTCAGAAAAGTTGATGAAAGTATTTTACAGGTGGAAGGACAAACATTTTGTTTCAATCTCCCCCATTTAAGTCTTTATGAAGGAAAAGACCTGGGATTATACAAAATGAGTTGAATGAGCATTCAGAAAATGCTGAAATTCAACAATAAAGATAGCCAACAGCAGGGTCTGCTGAACACCTGGATAGCCTGTGTTAGGTGAAACAACATTCATGCCTGCACTGGTGGAAAAGAAGTGTTGTCATCCCTTTCAAATGAACATGATCTGACACTTCTTGAATATGGTAAAGCTTCAAGGTGTCTCGTTTCCTATTTATACCAGGTTCATGTTCACAGTGCTGGGTTCACTCAGCTGAGTATATTTCGTTTGCTTAGTCTCAAGTTGACAGCTTCCCTGTAATGTACCCATTCTGACTGAAAAATAGAATGTAATTAACATACAGCTGGAGAAGGTACATTTTTGCCATTTATGGGAAGGACTAGTGAAGCCGAAAACTAAATATTAAGTGGAATATAAATGGTTATTGATCCCTAGGAAAGGGAATCCTTATATTTGACTTAGAAAGACATTTTTGTTAAAAACAACAAAGTCATCAAAACCCATAAAAAACTTCATACCTCCTTACTAAGAAGTTGTCACTGTGTCCAGCTGCAGAGTTAGCAGGATGTATAGCTACAGGGAATTAACGTCCTGGGACATACACACTGCTCTCAAACCCTCCATATTCTCCCAGACCTCAACAGAACTTTTTTTCCTTAATTTCATAATAAAACCAGCACCACTTTTAGTCAGTTATACTAAGATCTTCTTCAAAACCTGGCTAAATGTTCCAGAATGTGTTTCATCCATACCTACATTTACATACCCTCAGCTGCACACGCACACGTAGGCAGAACACGCAACTTTCCATTTGTGAGGAACACGACCCAGAGAAGACACTCAAGGAAACGGAGTGGGCAGGATTCATTTCTTTAGCAGAATGCGATCATTTCATGATTCAGTCACCCTAAAATAGACACCCACAGCAGCACTCAGAACATGAGCAACCTCTCAACTGTCCTGCACCTTCATCCCGAGCGTAAGGGTATCAACAACCTCGGCTCGTGTCTTGCCCCTTGGTTTGCTCTACAGTGGGATAAATGGTTTGGGAGACAGAGAACCGGACCCTCAGTTTGGTTGTGAAAAGAGAGACGTCTTAGCACAAAATAAGGAAGAAATGTGATGGGCATTACTGAGTTTTGCCTTTGACTTCCTGCCTAGTGATAACCAGAGATGGATGAGTGAAATTGTGACAATGAATTTGTGTGAAATGACCTTTCTAAATATATATAATTTCCACTAACAGACCTTTGCACATCTGTATGCAGAATCTGAAAATGTTTAAAGAAACAAGTACTATAAAGCTGTAGTGTAAAACTGTATCTGAGGCACAGTTCAGTTGCCACTGATAATCTTGTTTTAAGAAGTTCTTTCTCAAGGAGAATGGTTAAGGAGGAGTGTTTTTAAGAGCTGGCATGAATTACACAATCTAACTTTCCTTCAAGTCTGCCTGCTGCTCTTCAAACCCCCATGAGCAAGTGCAAGTGGTACTTAACATGACTGGTAGGGAGAAAGAATTTGAATTTTTTTGTAAGTTTGAAATGGTCTCCTGAAAGTTCCTTACAAAACTGCCATCCATAATTTCGGCATTTTGAAAGTCTCTGAAAATAAAGTGCAATCCATTCCAAAATCCTATTTAGTTAGCAATGCTTTACATGCTTTCCGTTCTTGTGAGCTCCCTGATAACTACACATCTATGATACCAACTTTTAAGCTCTCCAGCTTTATCACACAGCTGAAAATACTGAAATGACATCTGGTTTTTATAGCGTCAGGTGTGCCTTCATTATGCGTTTGTGAGGCAGAGCAGAAAATTGAAAAACAATTATGATTTAAGAAGCTAAATTAAAACCTTTTGACTGTTTAGTAAAAATGCTTCATAAAACCTGTTTGTATTCCAGCAGACCACACTGAAAAGTATCATTGCAAAAGCAGCACAAAACAAGGTGTTGGTAGTGTTTGCTTATTTTGGAATTAAGGCATCTAGCAAGTTATCCTAAAATAAAATTGTATTAATCTACATTTCAATAATAAGTAGCTTAAGCATATTTATAAAATAACTACTAGAATTTACAAGTCATGATAGTTTTAAAGCCAGGCTTGAAAGTTACATTTTGCTGAAGCTACATTTTACATCTTTGATAAACCAAGTATAAATACAACAGGAAACAGCAGTTGCCCATGTAATTTTAAAGTTAAGTAGGAAATAGAGTGGATAACTACAGATGGAATAATATGTGAAATACAAGAGAGCCTGGACCCACCCACTAACGGGAGGATTAAGTTTATCAGGTACCTGTTCTGCTATCACGTAATTTTGCAGGGATCAAAAGAAAGTTTTAAGATAGGAACAACAAGGAACTTCTTCATGGCACACAGGGCAGCACAGAACTGGAGATGGTCATTAGAAAACGCAGATGGTCAAAGGTAAATGTTTGAGTTGTTACTGAACCAAGAGTCAACATTTCCATAGCGCACAGGGATAATGGCTACAGTGGGATTAGGCTGCAGAGCTTTGAAAGTGAAGTAGTTTATGCCTAGCAGAAAAAAAGGAGAGCAAAGGAAGAGAGAGATTAACAGCAAATGGAAGGTCCATCTCAAGGGAAATCCTGATTTTCAAAACAAAATTTAAAAAAAATTAACTAGCCTGGAAAAAAGCCAAGATGTCAGAATTCATTGTTGAATGGCAACAGAAAAGCTTTGTATTTCTTTTTGTAATTGCAAACAATAAAACATACTTTGAAACAGGAAAATTAAACTACAATCAAAATGAAAATATTCTACCTTAATGAGAGACATTCCACTATTATGAATGTGAAATGAGCAAGCAGATATGATCCTTCTCTGTTGACAACTGAATTAAAAGTCAATATGTTTCCTAAAACATGTTAAGTAAAATTGCAATCTACAAAGAAAAAAAAATCAAGTTTGATAAAGAAATTTCCACATCTTTTCTTTTTTAAAACATTCTTTAAAAATGAATACTTTCCCTTGCAATGCTGGGAGCTAAAATTGTACTGGAAGGTCATAAGGTGGAAAGTGGAGATAAGATCTCCTGCCAGGAATGCAGGAAGCATGGTTACTGAAATGGGAAGTCAAGGAGAACAGGGAACACTGGAAAAGCTAGAGAAGCCAGGAAAATCAGAACCTGTTTTTCTATCAGGATAGCAAAGACAAAACATTGTACTTCCTGCATGGATTCTTCCAGATTCACTGAGTGAACTCCTCAGTTATTTAAGGCTTTCATAAAATCTGTCATTGACCCTTAAAAACTTTTGACTCCAAAAATTCCAACACAGTTTGAAGCACTGACTTATCTCCCACTCTACATGACCAACCAGGCATCCAGGAACAGTAAGAGGTACAAATTCATGACAGATTCCAACTTTCAAGTTACAGAAAGTTGTCACAGCCACATTTATATAATTTAAGTACTTGATGACTTAAATCTGCCATACCTTATAACAACAGGAATAGAAAATCTGAAAAAAATACATGAAATACATGAAACAGGGCCAGCAGCAAGGCCAGGAGAGATTAAGAATGATGACAGACCTGGGCCCTACAGCTTCCACAAAATGTAAAGCTCAGCTTAGCCACCAAAGGAATTCTACAGGGGAGAAACAGTGAGCAAAGCTCCAAGTAGCAGGTAACAAAGTTTGCATAACGTTTTTCCAACTCCTAGCTTGTAGTTATTTTAGGGCATCTCAGAGTTTAGAAAGGTACCATACCGTGGTTTAACTACTGTAATTAACATAATTAACAGTTCTGGTCTATGCTTTCTAATGTTTATGTGCATGATTCAATTCTAGTTGAAGTCAGGGCTTCTAAATTTCAGGTGTTTTTAAGCATCAGCAGAACATTCTGTTACTGCATTGCTGGGCTAGGTTTGGCAAAGGGTGAGATGTTGTGGTTAGCAATATCTAATGACTAATCTGAGATGCAATTTCATAATTACTTCAAGGATTTCTGCTGCTCTAAAGAAGGCAGTGGGAATTATTCTAACAACCAGAAAAAGAAGAACAGCGAAATACACTGAGAATTCAAACAGCACACAAAATGGAGAGAAATGCATAAACTCTGCATACAAGAGGCCCTCACTGGCAAAATATATAGAATGTTCTTAAGTTGACAGTTTTATAACTCTAAATGGTTTTGCAAATGAAATCCAAACAAAAGAGCAGAGATGTACTCTAAATCACTCAGCAATTGCTGCTTAGAATAACCAGCAACCACTAACTCCTGCAAACAAAAACAGTTGCCTTAGGAAAGTTTAATGAATGGGAAAGATGTCAGAGTTTTTGTTGTTCTTCTTTCAGCTTTATTTTTCTGTATTCCTGAATCTATACACATAATGATTCAGTCCATCCTGACAAATACTGTATAACCGACTATCAATCACATGAACTTTTTATATGTTGAGAGCAGTCAGATACCAAGTGATAAAGCGAGTTCAGGCAGAGGGCATATGTTAAGCAGCTGTGAGTCCTTTACTCTGTCTGTAACCTAAAAGCTTAATGTCATTACACAGAGCTCTGATTTCTTCCTTGCTTGCCTTACCCTAGAATACTCACATTATATGGAATAGAGATTATTAACTTAATGGAAGAAATACAGCCACATAGTGACTGCAGCAGAACAAACAATATGCTTATAAATTAGATGTAGCATATTCTGCTCACAGTGAAAGATTACACAACCAAATGCTTCTGTTTAGGCTCTAAAGAAAGCTTTACACTTATGAATAAAAATCTCAGGTAATAGTTTTAGCAACAATTTGAACCTGCATAAGTCAGTACTGCTGTCAAAAGACATACTCTACATCTTCTCCCACCTCTTCCTTGGCACAAGGGTTTGCACAGTTTTGTAAACCCATTTGGGTGAAAATTGCCTCTCTGCCCCCTCACAAAGGTTACTTTAATACAAAATCAGTTTGTTAATTTGATTCACTGTGAACATTTCTGCAAAAAGAGGAGGTGATAGAAAGGTGGAAGCGAGCGGATGTGCAGCTTGTGGGATCCCATTTTTTGCACCCTCTGGCTGAAGACACCAGTCCTTAAAATAAACATAAGTGTAAAATACGTAATGTTGCTACGTGTATCCTACCTTTTACATATTGGGGTGATGAACTGCAGCTTGTTGACTCTCAAATTACCACAGATCATTTGGTATTTGTTGCTCTTTAATAGCATCGTGCATTGCTGGTTTGGGCTTTTAATTATTTCCCTCTAATTTCAAAATGACAGTAGAGATCTAGTAAGGGCAGAAACCATAATTTTTGCTTCCAAAGGCCTGAACTCAGCTGTTTCATATTATTTAAAAAATTGTAATTTTGATTTCTTGCAGACGCAAGCAAATAAATTTTAACAATGGCAATAGCCAACCAGTATAGCAATTAATAAATGTCTTACAGTGTACAGGACTCACATGTCCACAAAGCTGAGAGAATTTGTATAAAAGGGAAGTTCCCCTCTGTTCTTCATCCTCTCAGGTAAGCTGTTGGTTCAGTTAGTTTCTCCTGTGGCTGCTGGAGTTGTGACTCCCTGATCTGCAGTGTTTCACTGTCCAGCACTGACGCTGATTTCCTGCCCATCAGAAACTCTGAGGCACAGCCAGGGAACAAATGGGCACCTTCCACTGCAGCTGTCAAGTTTTTGGAGCCATTTCAAGGTATAACTCCAGTGAGAAGATGCTGGTTTGCCTCCTGCAGTGTCGAATGAGCAAGAAAATCCCCTTCACTTGCTACCTAACGCATCAGTGCTCAATAAACACATCAGAAACAAGTCTTCTGTGGCAAAAATTCATGGGTTCGCTTGCTCATTCTGGAGTGGGTAATGGTAGCAGTCAATTATTGAACTGCTCCAGCAGTTTAACAGATGATGACTGAGTTCAAAATGAAATTTCACTTGTATCATTGAGCTAATTAAACAAACAAATGGTGCCATCTAATAATAACTCATACCCATAACTTCATTAAGATACCTAACATAATAAAGAAAACAGGTTATCTTCATATACTGTACAAATACAAATGTATTTGTGGCCAAGGCAGTTAAAGAACAGCAAGTGTTGCCATCCTCTGTCCTTCCCTTTGCATTTCCTTTTGGACTTGCATCACATCATTTAGTTCAGCAATGACTCAAAGCAAGTGGCCTGGTAGGAATTAAGCTCTAGCAACCTTCAAAAAAAGGCTCACAATTCTGTAAACAGAACATCCAATAATCACCCGAAAGGCACACACTGTGATAGGAGACACCACCAGCAGAAGGGAGCAGAGCAACCGTAAGACTCAACTGAGAATTTGAAATCTTGCTGCCAAAACTTTAATTTGGTCTATTTAAAACTCTTAGTCATAGGTAGCATGCAAAAATGTCTTTAACATGCCTATGTGTCTCTGAGTCCATTCCTATTATTAGCTAATTAGTAGAAAATCTTACACTAGCAGTGTGAAAAAGGAGTTCATAGCTTCAACTTCCAGAAGAGGAAGAGGAATGGTATCTAATACCAGTGATTCAAACACTGCCAGGACCTTGAAGCACAACCACTGAGCTAGAAGTTAATCAGACATCTAAATTGAGAATTTCCACCTGCAAACTGTATTTATTTAGTGTCAGGACAGACTGTTCTGCTTTCTGAACCCACACACACAGAAACGTGTTTATCTCAAATTCAAACTAATGTTCAACTATCAAGTTATGTTTCTGCCAAATATATATATAGCTAATATGGAAGTACTTCAGCCAACCAGTGTATCTACAGAAGAAGTAAGGACTTAAATTTCACACACTGGTGTGACCTTCTCTTAAGTAAAAGGGTAAAAAATAAAGAGTGTGAACTTCTACAGTTTAGTTGTTTTATGAAGAACTAAAAAAAAAATAGATTAAACATTTGTCTGACTTCTTTTCATGGAAAGGGTCTTTTATTTTGACCACAGTACTTAGGGTCATCAGTGCAAAAGTAATGACACAGAGAAGTGTTCAGGTACAAAATGTCTAATCCTTCAAACATTGGTTAATTTGTTTTCTAAACCTAAAGCAATATTTGATCAGTTGAACAAATACTTGAAATGCATTTGGCTAGTTAACTATTTAGAAAGAGAACAAATTTATTTTAAAGGATTTCTTTTACCCTTTGGTCACCACAGAACAAAAGTTAGATTGAGCTCACAGGATTTTAGGCTGGGGTTGGTTTTTTTGTTGTTTGTTTGGAGGTTTTTTTGTTTGTTTTTTTTTAAACCTGTTCTCAGATTAGACCCCTCCTAAGAGATTATTGCTGTCAGGACACCAGGGATAATGGGAAATGTTTTAGGAACAGGAGTGCTGTAACAGGAAAAGACATACATGCTGTAAGAGCTGATATGGCAAGCACTCTTCATTTACCATGTAAGTAAGCAGAGCTCGTTTAGGATGTCTGTCACCAGACCTTTTAGGTAAAAGGAACACACATTTGTCAGTAGGGGCACTCATATTAAAATCTATGTCAAATTTCTGACTAACTACAAAAGACAAAGTCTAAAGAAGTGAAAACTCTAGTCATATCAAGGTTTGTTTTCAGTTTAAAACTGGCACATGATCAAAAGACTTGAGACACAGTTGTTGCTTGCAAATGGGTAATTAGCCTGAAACACCTCGTAAGCTGTTCAGCCAATAAATTTACTAGAAATAAAAGCAGAAAAATATCTAATACAGCTCCTCTTACAAGCAACTGTCAAGAGCTTTTTAGGCATTTTTATCTATTCAAAGAGTACATCTACTGCCAAACTGCCTGTATATCTTTCCTTTTTAAATAAAAAACTGCTTTAAATCCATATTGGGAAGTGTCAGAAACATAACCCATATAAAAAAGCACACAGACCCCTAAAGGCTTCACCCCTATAAAATCCTTATATCTTCCATTCCTTTCCTTTTAGCTTCTTAGATTAAGGTTTGTATTTGGATTTCAGTCAAATTACGCTTAATGTTCCTGGTACTGTCACAATTTCAAATATTTATCATTTTCCTAATTCTGACCAAAAACTTTTAAAATCGTCTGTCTTCCTTGCAAAATTATGTGGTTGCAGTAGGACACCAACTGAGGTTCTCTGAAATACTTCTGAAGTTACACTGAGGGGGATGCCATTTGTGAATTCTGCTTTAGCTTATGTTTGGTATATAAAGTTATTTAAGTGCTGTACAATAAACAACACAGCAACATAAGCTTTCAACACATTTGGAAGTGAAGTCATAAAAACAATCTTGTTTTGGCCAAAGCGCAAAAATTTATTCACAACAAATGTTGCAAATAGGAAGTCACAAATCCACTACAAAGACAGACAATTCTGTAGCATTTTTGTGGCTCTCTCTTCAGAGTGCTAATCAGAATTTTAAAATCTAGGCCATGTAATCCCTGACCTGCTGGGTTATCCGGGTTTTTTGTCGCCGTGTCCCCACTGCACGTGCTCAGCTGTAGATGACAACCAGCACCATGAGGAATAAGCCACAGCAGCACTTCTGTGCCTTCATTAACACAGAATCCAGAGTATGAAGGGCTCCACAGCAAGTGGAGAGGAAAATGGATTTATGGTATCAGTACAGGCAATACATTTTAAAGAGCTGTACTGACTCCACAGTAATTAAGAACTTCGTGGGATAATTGTTCACAGGGTATCTGGCTCGTGGTGACTCCCAGGCAGGGATCTGGCAGAAATGAGTAATTAGAACCTATTACAATAAGATTAGGATGTCTTTGCCTGAACAAGCATTGGATATAGCATCATCCTTCAGGAAGAATGATGGGTGAAGGTGTCAGCTGCACTCCCACCGGTTCTTCTGGAAACTCTCTGGTGGAGACACCTTTGACAAAGCTGCAAAATCCATTCCGTGCTCTTGGGGACACTCTGAGCTATACACACGTGTATCCACTTGGTTCTGCAGTTGGTTGGTTATTTGAGGACCACGTTGAGCAGGGCAGGTACCACTCTGGGTGGGAAGATCTCCAGGGTTAGTGACAGAACACTGCTCCTGGCACATGATGGAGCACTGGGCTTGCCCGTGTCCGTCACTGCGAGCAGCACTGGTCAGTTTTGGAGCACTGGGTGTCACCAACTGCCTGGTTTGATGCTGGAATTTTGTATGACACCTGGATCATTTGAGAAGCTTCTGGTATAAGATGCCAGCTGGATCACTGGCTTAGGCTTTCCATTTTGGTCTACTGAAGAAAGCAATCTTCAGTCACATTCCCTTCTCCTCAGCTTTTGAGTGAAGTGAATTGAGGAGGGGGAAGGACTAAAAATACATGGAAAACTTGCAATGATAATTCAGTTTTGAATGCTCACAGAGCTCACATGGCTGACATGAAATCCCTCACAGTTGTGAGTAATTAGAAACTGTAACTCAACAGATAAAAAGTGTTTGTAGGCAAAACCACAACTGGATCCTCCCTTGCAGCAAAACTGTCTGGTAAGGTCTGGACTTCTATATTTGCTCGTATTATATCTGAAGGCATCTCAGTTCAAATGGTTTCCTGATCAAAGATAACACATGGCACCAGAAAGAAACGAGTCTCTCCAGAGCTGCCGACTCACTGCACCTTCAGCACTGAATCACAACAGGACCTTTAAACTGGAATGTTGCTGAAATCCCAAGTCTAGTGCAGATACCACCACTGAACTTACTGTGCTGTGCCCAAAAACTGCAAGAAATCAAACAAAAGAATTCATAAGCTCTACAAAGAGGATCTGTGAAGCGCACTTTACCCTGGGAACAGTATTATCAAATACGGTTCCAGTCTGGAAGTTCAGACAAAAAAGGAAATGTTAGCATTTTTCTGTGTTAAGAAACAAGGGGGAAACAAAAACCTTTGAATACAATTCTCTTTCTCAGCATCAGATTCATTATACCAAGTCATCGCAAACCTATATATTTCTGGTTAGTAAACACTTGTGGACTAATATACGGGAAAAAAAAATCACTGAAGAAGTCAGAGTTCATCCACATTGTTCTTACAATGTGGATGACACAATGTAATAATCTGAATTTTTGCATTTAGAATGGTATCTCTCCTATAGTTTGCGCCTTCTGACCTGATTTACAGTATAAAATCCCCAAATTATAAAAATACATTTCTATTTTAGCCTTTTTGGGTTTGCTATATTTTTTATTACATTATCAGGCCTTAAATCCTATGAATGCCTTTCTCTAACTTAAAGAAGAAAATACCCTCTTATGTACACATGCAGAAAGAACATTTAGTATTCAATCCTTTTAGCTGCAAAATCAAATGCCCCCAATGGAACACAAAAAGGAATCAACATCAGACATACATTGCAAACACATTACACAAGTGATTAGAGAAAAAAGGGAAGAAATCTAAAATAAACCTACTTGCGTAACAGCCTGTGCACAACCCCTTGAGACTTTAGAGTGGGATAAATACGTTTCAGACTGTGCCACTAAAGTGCAGTTTTAATGGTGTGAGAGCAACAAGCAAAAACTTCTTAGAGATAGATAATAAATGATGAAAGACTGCTATACAATTTAAAGGCTCAAATAAACAAATACGCATTGATCTTTTTCTGCCGAGAGTGGACATCACACCAAACCTGGTGACGGATGCAAGAGAGTTGAGAATGTTGTCACTTTTTCTGGACAATGAAGAAAAACCACAGAAACCAGCAGGAGAAGCAGCCAAGTTTAGCCACCACATTTGGCTACATATATTTATATCCTATAAATACACAGGCAGCATCTAAACAAGGATACAATTGTCATTCCCTTTGTAAGAAAATGATTAGTTGTACTATGCTAATAACATACTCTGAAGCAGTGAGGAATCAGAATCAATTTTCATGAAATAATACCAGAATGTGATTCCACACTTCAGTAATAATATTTTCTGCTGGAAATGTGCAGCAAAGATGTGTGCAGCCAAGGGATGGTAAATACAGATCCAGGGAATTATGCAGCATCTGGTCCAATCCAGTTACCAGGGAGGGCAGGGGAGGAGGACACGGGAGGACACGTTCTGAGCTACGATGGCTTACGCTGATAAGGGAACTGGCTGGAACTGCTCCTTGTATGAGCTCATTTCATACTGTGAGCATGATGCTATCACAGAAGTGCTTAAAATGAAAGCCAACACAGAGATTCCCGTTATTTTCCTTGATTTGAAACAAAAAAAATCATTTACACTGAAAGCTTTGTCTTCATTCTTATCACGAAGTGTGAGTTACACAGTATGTCATCACAGGAATTGCATGTCCCAAGAAAAAGATCTTGATTTCATTTAATTTAAAATGAGACAGAATGGGGTCAATTTGATATACCATCATGACTGCTTTGTTTATCAACAAAGACCATGTACTATTGCCCATAACTCAATTTTAGGAGTATATTATCTAGCAGTTTTATAATCAACATTGTTTTTACTACTGGAAATTATATAAGCTTGGACAAGGATAACATTCAACATTATCAAATGGGAGGCACCAGAGTTATGATTTCTAGGCACAAGTCGTAATTGGATTGGAAGGCAAAGTTCAAGAAAACAGTAATACTCTTGTGTATTAACAGAAGGCTGGTTCTGCTCTGTAGTGTACTACCCAAGGCCATTTCCTTCCTTAATATTAAAATTCTAATCAGCCTTCATTTCATCTGCAGAAATTTATGACCTAGCCCAAGTTCTGTGTATAGATTTAGAAACAAACAGACCTGGAATATGAGACCCAGCATGTTATAAATTCTCGATTCAACTATAAAAATCTCTACATACACGGGGGAGAATGTTTAAAACACACTGAGTTCCACACTGTGCCACATAGTGAATTATTGCTATGAACCCTGCAAATGTCTTAGTCTCTAAATACAGCTGTATTAATTCCAGATTTGATATTAAGATCCTAGATATGAAACCCTGAGGAAACTGAACCCAATGTAGAAGAAGTGAAAATGGAGAACTATAACCACAAGAAGAAATTCTTTACAAATTTGCCTTCAGCAGAGCTTTCCAAACTGTGGGGCACTTGCTGCAAGCAATGTGCCTGTTTATTCTAAGTGGCTTGTAAGAGCTGCCAGAAAACCTGACCATGTTCTCCTAAGCACTGCTGCCGTTTAAGTCGGTGCCTTTGGCAGGATCCGTGTTTGAGGATTTCCAGAATACTGGAAAGTAAGCTGCTGCTTCTAAACAGAGAAAATAGTTAGCTCACTCAAACCCTTAGCTGATGGATTTTTTTTTGCTCCCAAGGAGACACCTCTGACTTGAGTATCATATCTCAAAATTAAGCCAACAGCAAAGAAAAGGAAAAGGAAATCTGGGAAACGGAACAAAAGAATGTTTACTCTGCAAGGTAAATCAAGGAAATGGCTAGAGGGGCAGAATTACAAATCTAAATGCTTGAGTCTCCAAACAAAACATTAAAACATCCATTTCACTCTTCAAAGAGCAGTAACAAACCCTGACGATCACAAGTGTGAGGGTACGCGTCATCTTCATGCCTCGACATAGCTCGAGAGCAGGTATTTATGTCAAAACAAATGGGTGGGCCACTGAGAACTGTGATGTGGCAAATCAACCACACCACTTCCTCCTTGTTGCAAAATCCCATTCTTCTTTTCTGTCTCAACAACCCATTCAACCCACCTCCAGCTTCTCCCTGCTCGAGCACTGCAGCACTCACCATGCTCTCCTCGAACTCCCTTCCACAATCCCCCCTCTGGTAGTTCCTGCTGACAGACTGGGAGGCAGCTCTGTGTCCCAGCAGCAGGTTAGCTAATAATGGGATAACCACGTTCCATCAGGCACGTGCCAGAGGCACTGCAGGCATCCCAGGGTCTGGAGGTGGTCACGCTCCCACGGCTGCTGGAGAGAAAGTGCCCAGTTCAACTCACCCAGCGAGCCAGGGGCCAAACACGTCCCCTCCTGGGAGCTGCCGGCCACACACGGTGCCATCGAGCTGCCAGCAGGTTGCAAAAGGTGCTCCTCAGCCATCAGCTCTGCAGCTCCGGCAGAGACACGTGTGACACGTGTGACACGTCAGCTCTGCGCGCGTGTGTGTGAACAGAAGCAAAGTCAGGTCAGCCCACAAGGCTGGCACATTGCACAGTCTAATATGGGATGGGTTAAATCTTAGGGCGCATAAATAATTTTCAGTGACCACGTCAAAAAAAAAGGGATGGTGAAGTGCAAGAAAGTGCTCCAGCTGGTCATGGAACCACTGCTATGGAATTCAGCCAAGTCCCTGGGCCATAGCACTGCCTCCAGACCCCAACACCAGCTTTTAAATCTGGAATGGCTCCACTGCCTTACACTAAACTCAGAACCAGTTTGTTGCAATACTCTGGGAGGGAGAGGAGATAGAAGGACGAAGAGAAACCTCCCTCAGTCCATGCACTTTGGCACTTCTTACTTTGGCAGTAAGTAGAATTGCCTAAAATCCATCAAATAAAATTGCGTGTTAATTGTAAGGTAATTTTCAGTATTTTAATACAATTTCCTCAACACTTTTGCACTCCGTAAGACACACCTGACAATTAGAAGCAGCTCTGTGGGTGCCCTCAGACTGATCCACCTGCACGTTATCGGCACGCAAATGTTGGTTTGCCAAACTTAGCATCCTGCAGGTGCTGTTCAGCAGCTGCTGCTGGGGCTGCTTCTGTTTCAGACTGCACAAGCAGTTCACTGACTGACCAACAGCTCTAAACCACATTTGGGAAAGCATCCCAGCTCCCAAACATTGTGTTTAGCCTCTCTGAGAATATATGAATAATTAAATAAGAAAGTTCACAAAATACTACTACAAACAAGCAATTGTAAAAAGTGGAAGTTAAGAATGTAATTAGATAATGACATTTATAAACTTAATCATAAAAATTTTTTTCTACAAATTAGAGCCTGTAAATGAATCTTCATTTACAGTAACAAAAATCTCACAGGATTTATTAGCAATTGAGACTGACCTTCAGTGACTGGGTACACAAGCAGACCCTTTCGGGTGATTTTTCACTTCTGCTGTGTCTCAATTTCTTCAATAAAAGAGTGGGTTTGCAAATGCTGGGGAAGGTTAGGTGGTTTTTCGTATTTAATAGACTACAGCCACGGCAAAGACTGTTTCTCTTTTTTTTTTTTTAAACTTTACACATCTAAAGCACACAATCAAGTATCTTCAGAAAGGACATGGCACGGCTTTTATTCTGCCTGCTTACTCTAGATTAAGTTGCTATTAAAAAACTAATTTACAAATCAACAAAAAATCCCACTCAACCGATAAGCACATAGATTTCAACAGGAGACAAAATGCCAAAAATAACAAGGAGTTACGGGGAGCTGAGACATGCTGTATGTGTGAACCTAGAACTGAAAAGTTTAGTCTCATATTAAAATGGACTAAATTAAGATCTCTCTAATGCAACAAGTTACAAAGAAAGACACTAAACGCTGACAATTAATATTTACTATTATGAGAGCAGACATACAGTAGTGAAGGCAGCATCTGCCACTTGGAAACCAGCTGAGTGACTTCAAACCTGGCAGTTGTGCAAATCTGTGTGTACTATAACATAAAAATATTAATTGAGAAGTATATCAAGTTAGGCTTGTCAGCCTTAATATTTTCTGGTGATTTGAATGGGGCCAGAGAATAAGATAAGTATCTTTACAAATCCAGCTGGCTTTACTTCAAATGCAAAAGCTTGTTTCTAAGCTGCACAAGAACAGGAGCCCTGTAAAATCAAATTCTGAATGCAAAGCCAACCCAGTTCTGCTCATCATTTTGTGCTCTGAATCCTGTCTCCAGCAACAGATTTTGGTGAGCTCACTGTTCCTCCCTGAAATACTGTACAATATACAATTATTTTTGTAAGAATCTGGGGGGGTTCACATCAGAGCTACACTCATCTCAGGGACAATCTCTAATTTTTGTATTTAAAATAAGTTTTGATTTTTTAAAGTTTACACTAATGAAATATTTTCATTGGCACTGATAAGCTGAAGATTACTGGAGCTTTCTTTGCAGCTTTTAGGGAGTTTTTTAATCAAGCTGGTCAGTATTCCCCATTTACCAGTGTAGATCAGCTTAATTTGTTTAGCAGCTAAAACTTGGAGTGAACAACGGTATTTTCAAAACAAATACATCAAGTTAAATTAAGGAAGGGCAGTTGTGGTTCATCTGAATCATATGGCTCCAGATTTCAAATCTAAGCTAAGGAAATGGAGGTTATGACATCCTGCAGCTGCGACAAGTCGTGTTCATGCAGCAACATTAAATCAAGACCACTTGGCCACTGCAGGCAGTTGCTTGTGTGGAAGTGAAAGATCCCATGAGAGCCCTAAAAAAAAGAAAGGTTCTGGTGTCCCAGCCAAACCCCCCCTCCTTCACTTAATGCTACCAGGGACTAAGTTTCTTCAGAGCAAATGACCGTGGAAGGTTGTTGCCAAGTAATTGCTACTGATTTATTTACATCCAATAACAGGGAACAGGAATCAAACACTTGGCAAAATACACGGGCGAGTAAATGACAAACAGCCTTGCTACACAAATGCCAAGTGCCTGAGCCTGCCCCTCGGTACGCTGGTTTTCAGAAGGATCCTTTGGGTGATGTGGTTCCCACGCAAATGCTCACACCAGCACAGGGACACAGCAGGGGCAGGGAGGAGCAGGTGGAGCTTCATCGAGGCAGTGGTGTGGGTGCTGTAAGTTAGGGGCACGCCACTACACAGATGAAGGTCTTCATTCAGCTGGGAGTCTCAGGAAGGAAGAAGAGATTGGGTCTGGAAATGTTATTTTCCAGTTTCCCATTTTGTAGCATTTATCTTTGGAAGTAAGGCCAGGTGTGATGGAGCTTTGAGGAACCTGGCCTGGTGTGTCCACAGCAGTGGGGCTGCAAGTGGATGATCTTTAAGGTCTCTTAAAACCCAGGAAGTTCTGGGATTCTATGATTTTAAGATCCATTTATTGATACAATAAGTACTGATAAAATACCTGAGAGTTGGCATTTTCAGTTAGAGCAGATGGAAAAAGTCTTCCAAAATTTTGTGAGAGAGTACTGGTGGCTGAAACAGGAGGACCGCTCCCTGCTCCCCTGAGTACCAGGAAACAAGTGCCTGTAGCTTTTCCCTTTTTTCTTCCTTTTTTTTTTAAGCAGGGAGGAAGCATGAAACAGTAGCACTGATTGGGGACTTCCATGACACTATCTGGATGCCAGTGTCATGCTGTGTAAACATGTGGATCCATTAGACAATTGTTGGAAGTAGTGAATTCCAAATTTGATCTAGTGATAGGACTCCTGCTGTTTGGAAAAAAAAAAAATGGGGTTGCAAAACCACACAAGGAAAGCACTTCAGACTTCTTAAAAAAAAAAAAAGCCCAGCACAGCGTGAACAGTGATGTACTGGATAGCCTGCAGATCCCAGCCTCTGCAGAGTCCTGACACACAGAAAAAAACACCTGAGCTCTTGGCTTTCTAACTCTGTAAAACCTATTCCAACCTGAAAGGATAAAAACATTTGCATAGAGAAAAATTCATACCCACATGCAGAATACAAAAGATTTTCCTTGCTAAACGGCAATCTGCCAGTGATTTGTATCTTCTTGCACATTTCTTGTGCGAGCTGCTGCTGTTGGGAACTACAGCCGGAGCTCTCGGGTACTCCCAGAGATGCTGCCTGGGGAAGGGAGTGGTAGTTAACTGCCTTCCTTTGGTTTGTGCTGGCAAAGCAGCACTTTTTGCTTTGTAGTACTTAATGGCCTAAAACACAAGTTGAAATTAACTCCTTCATTAGCTACACAGCTGCTACTCCTTATCGCTTTCATTTTTCTTAATTACAGCACTGCAAGATTTTATGTTCTGATTCAGAATTCTTTATGATTAATACAATACATGAATTATATTTGTTAGAATATAAAACAGAGGCCTCATGAATAAAAGTATAATTACACGTGACCTTTGAAATCATACTCCATTCTTTAAGCTATCTAAAAATAACTATGCTCATTCTGTCCATGCCACAATTTCATTTCAAACTGATTAACCAGCATTTTATTCCACTCAAGTTGCCTACATTAAAACAAAAACCAGTGAGTTCAGCTCCCAGCAAAATTGCAAACCCACTTTAAGGTTGTCACTACAGAACTTGTTATTCATCTCCACAGACTTATAGATGTGAAGAGCCGAGTGTATAGCTCAGCATTTCCATTATGATTCATGTTGTGATTTAATCAATCCCGAAGCATTGTTTACTACATAAAAGAAATTGTACTTCAACAGCAAGGATTAGAAAGCAAGAAAATCAATCGAGAAGGGCTACTGAGTAACTAAGGAGGAAGGCAGTGGGTCACAGGTTATCCTTGGGAAGCTGCAGTAGGTCAGCAGTAGCAAAGCTTCTCTTTGGAGACTGCTGGGTGACACAGAACCCTTCTCCAGCCCAGCCCTAAGAGCTCCACGAGCACACAGCAGTGGTCCCTGCAGTGCAGATGTCAGTAATGCACCCTGCTATGCATACAGAGAAACGTGTGCAACTTTGCCAGCTGAATTCAGCAATTCACATGTCTAATTCTCGTGATATCCACACCCACATGGAGATGAGGCCACAGGACACAACTAAAGCACTGAAGGACTGCATTACTCTGGGGGAGCCATCTCCTGCAGCCTGTCCTTACACAGCTGGAGCTCCCAGAGCTCCAGATGTGTTACAGCTGTGCCAGGTGGGACTTCAGCAGTGAGAGGAACCAGCCAGGAGAAGCTCTCCACAACCAGTTCCTGCTCTAAAGCTCGGGGCAGCTGTTGTCCCACTATGTCCCTGAATGTGACTTAACTTGCATGGAAGTATGAACAGAAGAGCTGCTCTTTCTCTGCATGGATTTGTGGCAGATTTATTTTTGTTCTTGAGAAGAGAGGCCAGCCAGAGACCGTGATGGGCCAGCAGCTACTGCAGGATTTTACAGCCACCAGAGTTGGTGTTGGGCATTTCCACCTGTGTGGCACATCACAAAGACACGTTAGCTGTGGAAATCCCTTTCTCTTAAGATCAAGACCACATAAAAATAGTAACAGTTTGTGCTTCTATTTACTATTCTCCATCAAACTATGAAACTAAAATTGCAAGCAAAATACTGGTTGCACTCTTTGTTTTCCTTGGGTCCTTAAATGCCAGCCACAAGATGTCAAATGGAGGGCAGAGAGAGGCCAAGGAGAGCAGGAGAGCTGGGGAGCCCTGCCTGGAAAATGTGGGAGTAACGACCATAACTGGTGCTAATAGTAGAGAAAAAGTGCATCAGAACGAGATCAGATCTTTTACAGACCAGTGTTGCACCTCTCAATAAAACTTCATTACAAAAGAGAATGAACTGACACAGGCAGCTACCTTAAACCATTTCTTACCACATAAAGTATTCTACTTACCTCAAAATTCAGTTATAATTAAGTACCCCTGAACTAGTTAATCTTTCTTTTTAGGGGAAAACTCATCTACTCTTAAAGACTGTCTTTCTCTACAAATATTACTGTTCAGTCATTAATCTCAGCCAAAACTTCTTTAACACCTTATGTATGCCTGTTTATATTTTTTTTCCTACTGCAGTACATATGGAAATTAGTGCTTTACTTTTTTTTTCCTTCCCCTTTAGATAAGTTGTATCTGCATACTGAAATAGTGGTTACAAATTTTAAGTGAATAGATATATTACACTTCTTATCATGTAATAAAATATAATTCTCTATATTTTTCCCCATAGCATACAAAGGAGCAAATATATACTCAGTAAAGTGAATTATTGTGACACTGTGTGCCAAATCCACCACTTTTTACAGTAACAAAAAAAATGACATTTATTGTGGTTTCATATTACAGATATTTCACATCAGGACTGTTACATGTCAGTTTTAACCCACCAAGTATGACATTTTTAATGAGGACAAGGAAGTTATGGTTCTATTTTCAGATCAATCTACAGCTTTTACTCAAGATCTTCAAGTCACAAAAGTGTAAATAAAACCATCGGCCCCACTGTGAGGCATGACAACATCAAACACAACAAACAATTATGTTACGGATTTTCTAATCACTGGGTATTGTAAATGCTACACAGAGACAGTATAGGGAGATGCAAGACAAAAAAAAGAAAGTGATCTATATTTACTAGATTTTATTAAATTTTGTTTTCATTTCTTTCAATCACCAAGAAGTAACTGTTTCACCTTTTTTTTCCTTTTCTCCTCCCAGTGGCTCTCTCTCAGACTGACATTCTCCTGGGCTGCACCTCATGTAAGTAGAGCTGTAGCAATACAGTGCAATTATTATTGTGCATGCTTATTTCATCCATGTAAAACTGTGAAAATACTTACCACAACCGGGACTTTTAGACTTGCTATTTCCTTCTATAAAAAGGTACTGGATTACCAAGTCCTGATGAAGACTTAGCTAAGATAAATATTAACTCTCAGATTGGCTTTCTCAAAGATCACAAACCAGCCACCTAAATAGTCTCATAAAGTTACATTCTATTTATTACACCTTTCTAAGTTTGTGAAGTCTGGACTCCACTGGAAGTGTCCCATCATCACTGAGGCACTCCAGGGCTCTTTGCCAGGCAGGGAAACCTTTGCAGAAACAGACTGGAGGCACATCAGAAGGTTTAATTGGCATTACTTCAGCAAACTGCTTCCCAATCCACGTGAAGAAGGAGTGGAGGCTGCAGTGCCTTCCTGGAAGCCCATCCTGACAGTTAAACTTGCCTGGAAGCCCATCCTGACAGTTAGACTTGCCTAGAAGCCCATCCTGACAGTTAGACTTGCCTGGAAGCCCATCCTGACAGTTAGACTTGCCTAGAAGCCCATCCTGACAGTTAGACTTGCCTAGAAGCCCATCCTGACAGTTAGACTTGCCTGGAACCCATCCTGACAGTTAAACTTGCCTGGAAGCCCATCCTGACAGTTAGACTTGCCTGGAAGCCCACGGCCCATGGGAATGAGTGTCATTAACGAGGGCTGATCAAGGAGAAGGAGAAAGACAAAGCCAAAGCCAAGCCTTTGTCGGCCAGCAGGGAAGATGCACCTTTAAGAAGGACTTCTAAACTAAACTTCTTCTGTTCAGATTTAAAGGACAGACACAAAACTTCATCTTGTCTTCTCCAAGTGGCCAGTTCCATTCATGTGAGCCCTGATGGTGCAAACAGCACCAACACTCTGAGGAGGTGTTTGCACACAACTAAAGAACGTGCTTGGGTACAAGGGCTGGCACCTGCTCAGCCTGGAGAGGAACAGGGGCCTTGTTCAGCCAGCTCTAAGGAGCAAAGGATGAGAAGCCAGGAATTATTTAATGTAAATTCCAGCTCTGCCAGTACCAAGTGCTGTTGTGTTACTCTCAGCAAGTCACCTCATCTTTTTCATGTTCTCCTATGTACAACGAATGTAACATTTTGGTGCCCAGTGTCCAACTCCCAATTTAACATTCTAGTCATAAATGCACTGCCTCCCTTTACTTTGATAAAGTGCAGTCAGACTCAATAGGTAATACTTTTAAAAAATCTCTTTCCAACTATTGTGAAACAGGAGCTGACTGTTTATGGAGTACTTATTTTTTATGTCAGTTTACCATAGGGCCTCTTTAGCCACAGGCTTACAGCTGGAGGCCCCAAGGCATTTTTTGGGAGTGGAAACTTTTTGGGTTCAGGTCTTAACAAATTTCCAGCCTGCAGTATGTTTTTCATTAGTCTACATGGTGTTATAATAAATGATGCACTTCCTCTTTCATTTTATGATTTTTTTCTTTAAACATGCAACAATTTTTCTGTGTCTGTTTTTTATTACTTTCAATATACTCAACCACACTAATCTTAGAGACTATGTATAAAACCAGAAAGGATATATTGAGTAAGATATCAGCTAGAGCAAGACAAGCTTTTAAGTTTAAATTCTTCACTGAAGGCCAGTCATAAACCCACTACATATATGCAGCTCCATGGGTAACCACTCTTTTAGAGGCCATTGTTAAAATAATAAAAATCTGTTACCCCAAAACCTAGAGTTGGCATAGAAAAGGCTCCTCCAACATATTCACCTGCAAGACATTCACCTAAAAAAGTCTGATCCCACTGGCAGTTCTCCACTACATGTCCCACTATATGTGTGTGCCCACTTTAAACATCTTTTTAATATAGTTGATACACACACTTTTTTAAAGACAGCCTTCCTTCCATATTTTCAATAAGAATGTATTCCCGAAGGCTGACAGCACCAGGAAAACCAGGCTATGCCAACAAGCAGAGATTCCAGTCAAACATCATCATGTCTGGCATATCGTGTTTCATTTACAAATCTTTGATTTCTAAATGAATGGCAGTTCAAAGTCCACATGAAACACAGATACCTTCTGCTTATGTACATAGAGATTGTTAGAGATTAAACCACATTTAATTAAAGACTTAAGCAGGTGTCAGTTCATGATACTCTCTGAATTTGGTTTAAAAAGATGGATGTTCCACAGTTACCCAGCAGCACATTAAATACAAGCAGAATCAAAGAGACTTTCCTAAAGGAAGCCAAGAAAAGCTACTTTGAAAGAAGGTCTGAAGTTTGCTACTACTGATCTGTCATTTATAGAACGTCACATACTTACTTGGGAAACATTTTAAAACACTTAAAAAATAAACAAACCCCCAGCAAAGAGCCCATGAGACAGAGCCCCAGGCCACACAAGACCTCTTAATTTCAGTGGGGTTTTGTTGTGCCTCTGTTTACGTATGTAACTACCCAAAGTTAATTTGCAGTATCAAGGCCTAAACCAGATAATTTAAGAGCATTCTGGACTCAAATAACAAGAGTTTAAACATGGAAATGGAATTCCTTCCAAGTAATTTTTCTCTATGTCATACTTCAGAGTGAGAGCAATATGAGGGGCACCCTGTTTCTCCATTACTCAAAGATTCTTCATTTCTTTTTTTTTTAGGAAATCCAAAGATTAATTTAAAGCCATCTGATGAAAATACCTTAATATTTACCTTCATATTTTGTTGTAATATATAGTGAATTCGAGTGATTTCAAAAGTTATCCTGGATGCTTCTCATTTCAAGATGTTAAATATTGGCTCTCAGAAATTTCCATTACACATTGTCAGACAATATTTGCTGCTCTGGAGTACATGAACTGACTTTTAATTCTTAGAGAGGTAATGATAATAAAGTTTGTAGAAGTTGAGCACAGGTGACATTTTAGAATTTCATATTTATTGTACGTCACTCCTTTCCAGGTCCATAAAGTAAGTGTAAAAAATGGTTAGAACTGCCAAATGTATAAATTCTCTCGATCCTTTTTATCTGTTATATCACCAGTTATAGCCACTCTCAGACTGGTCTCCCAATCACCCTTTAAATGAGGGCACTACAACATCCCAGCAGCGGTGTTACACCTGAGGAGAGGAAAGGAGCACACCTGTAATCCTGGGATTTTATAACTAGTAAATCACAAACTGAAGTGCCAAACCCAGGAGCAGGCTATTACAGAGCTGTGGGAAGGAAACGGCGAGGGAGGCAGAGCCCGTGATCCAGCAGCTGACAGCCAGGGGGATGCAGGACAAGCATGGGACAAAGAGCAGAACAAAGAGCAGAACAAAGTCCAGACCAAAGACCCGACCAAAGACCCGACCAAAGTCCAGACCAAAGGCTGCTGACCAGCCAGGGCTGTCACCTGCAGCAATGAAGCACCAGCCTGCGTCCCAAATGCTGCTTTATGGAAGCCACAGCATGGCTGAAAAGGCAAACATTAAAGGTGGCATAGGATGGTTAACATGAAAGCACAATTTTTGGAGCTTCAACTGATCCCAAAGGGAAGATTGAGCACTCTTGTATAAACCAGCTTTCCCTTTTGCAGTTACTTTCCCTTACTTCTTTACTTATCACAATATTGCATACAGAGAAATCTGAAAAATAAAAAACGGTAGAAACCAAGATCTGTTTGACTGCTTCCGCAATCAGGTACAAATTTGGAGTAACCACGAAGGCTCAAATTACAAAATATCCACCAGTGCAACCAAGAGTTACACACAGCTCCTGAATTTTATCAAGCTGTCTGCAGACAGTGTAAGGAATCTGCTTTAGCCTAAATTCAGGTGAGATTCTTTTGTGCAGCTACGGCAGGCACAGGTTACAAAGTGGGTCTTTGTATGGCTGCTCCACCAGCTTTATTTGCTGGGAGCTGGTTATGTAACTAACACAAAAGAAAATAACCATTTCTGGGTTGTTTTCCTTTGCAAGCCCCGGGCTGCCAGGAGGAGCTGAGAGAATTCAAAAGCAGCTTCCCTTCTGTTGCTCTTTTGGGTGTTTCTCTTTGAAGTGGCACCCTGAGTGGCTGCTCATTCACCAGTTTTGGAGGTAGCCTTTAAAGCAATACTTTCCACCCTTCATGCTTAAGTACAGAAACATACAATTAATTAAACCAAGCTAGTGGTGTTATTATTTCAGCCTTTTATTTCTACTTGGTGTCAGACTCTTAAGACGAAAGGACTCTTTGTAGTAGGATTTCAGACACTCTGGGGAAAATTATGAACTTTAAGACTGATCTGATCTGGTTCGTGCAACACACGAACAATCTAAGGAAACCATTTAGCTACTGCTTAAAGGAAAATTCATTCTAAAATCTAGAAACAGAGTCAAACTTCGCAGTGTTACTGTGCTGTACTTAACTGATGATTTAACCCTTTGTTTTGACATGCTATTTTTTAATCACTTTTTTCCCGTGAAAAGAAGACTCAGCCTAAAATACGGAATTATTGCAACATAGATTTCTTGGCTAGGAGATCTTTGGTAGCAGATAAATGGACCACTAACCTGCCAAATGGCTCTAATGCAACAGAAATTGCATCTATTGCTGTTTATAATAGTAGTGGCCAAACACCACATTACTGGTTTCCACCTATTTTCCTGGTGTGAAATGTTTGTAAACCAATCTCTTGCACTGCTGCCCAACTCCAGGAACACTCTCCAGGATGGTTTTAGTCCTTAACTAAAAAAAAAAATCCCCATATTATTGAGAATTACCACGGAGAAAAGAGCTCAGTGAATCTGTCCCACTGTAATGGCTCACTCCCTTTTCCACACACTGTGTATGTTGTTTATTTTCATTCTTTGAGCATGGGATTTTATAGCCATAATTATCTCATTTTCTCTTAGTACGAACAGTCCAATTTTCATTCATTGAGGTCAACATTTTTATTGTATTCTTCCTCTGTTTTTTTCTTCCCTTTAAAATGTGCTATTAACAACAAATACAGTAGATTTATGCTATCAAAATACCTCTTGGGATAGAGATCTATTCATAAACTGTTTTTTCACATGAGCATAGATCAAAAGTGGCAATAGTAAAACGGACAGCTAGAGGAAATGATGTTTTAACTCATTTCCATTCTCCATAACCTTTAGAAGAAATAGTTCTACAATCATGCAACCTCATCTTCAAAGATTTTTGCGCAACAATTTTCTCCAGTATCTGGAAGGCTTCAAGAAGTAGTGTGCAGTCAAGCAGATTTCAGAAGCTGGTAGCACTTCATGGTCAGCTGGCTGTGAAATCCTGCTCACTACCACAGTCTGGAGCTTGCAAACTTGGTGCTTTACAACTTTTTTAAAGGGCTGAAGAGTGGGAAGACTGCAGCCAAGCATTTATTAAGGAAGACAGTAATACCCTGGGCTTTTTCCTTTGCTTGTACTTTCTCCTGCTTCTCCTGTGCTGAACAGTGAGCTGTAGTGCCTTCAGCCTGTCCTGTAAGCTTCACAAAATACACCCCGAGGGTTAAAGCCCTTCCTCCCTCCCCACCACCTGAGGTCTGCAAAGGAAAGGGCTGCTGAAAGCTTGGTAACAGGAAAAGGTCAGGAGCTGTGTATTATATCCTGTATGTTTGGACTAGCCCACAACAGCTAAATAAACTGATTTGATGTCTAATGACATTTTCAAACAGTAGCTAATAAAATTACCCAAAGCATGCAGAGACAAAAGATTCACACAGACACACCAAAAAACGTCTCTAATACATCCACACAAGCAATGACCTAACGGAATTTCAGCAGGTTGGCCACACAAATCAGGATCAAATATAAAGAAACCCAACTTAAAAATCCTACTGACTAGAAAAGACACAAATACTCCTGCCTTGCCCATTACTATTGCTCCTATTGAGATGCAACTATCAGGTTTTGTTCTATGGTTTTTTTGCACAGAACCACGTTTTTGAAACAGAATTATGGTCTTTTCAAAATAAAATAAAAGGCATGCTACTGACGTGAACCACAAGCTCGGAATACTTTGGGAAAGCTTCTCTGAATTAGCAGGGTGAGCAGGTCTGAGGGATTTTCGCTAAAAACCACATGAGGACCCCGGGTCACGTCAGCAGAGGAAGGAGCTGTGATGGAGGAGGTTGCCACTCCTGTAATGATGGAGCTGGCACAAGGAGAGTAACCCTGAGCTGCCTCAGCTGCTCCGTGCACCGCAGTGCCCCTCAGCATGAGCTCCTCTGTTGTCCCACTGGACACCAAGCAGGTGCCACTCGCTTTCTGGTGGCCCTCAGCAGAAAAGAGGCTGTGCCAGGGCTGTGATGAATCCAGCTGCTGCAGCCAGTTCCACCAGAGCTCATCTGGAATGGCCCCCAGGGAGAGCTGGGTGAATTCCTCAAACCAGAGATGCTGGTTCTGAGGAATGAATGTATGATTAATGGGGTTGCAGCACTGTGGTCGCCTTTTTCAAGTTTTCCATCAAAGTTCTTGCAACCTGAAATACTGTAGCAGATGAAAAATGAAAGAGACTCAAAGCTGTGCCCATATAAAAGGCAGTGCTAAAGCAACTAATCTAAAATTTGCAAATAAATCTTGCTTACCTCAGCTGATTTGCACATTCAGTTTCATTTTTTAATGTAATTACCAAAGCATTTTCAGACTTGCTATGATCAAATATGAACTTGCTGAATATTCACACTAAGATGAAACAGAAATAAATAGTCTTGAATGAGTCCCATTAATACTACACCTTGTTCTACACTTGAAACAGTAATACTGAAAATGAGGAGTGTCAGTGGGGATTGGTGTCATTCTGTGCAACGAACCAGGAGATCTTTGCCCACACCACAGTCTCTTTATCAGGAACCACTAAATGTTTGCATTCCTTTGAAGGTACCAGTTTAAGATAAGAGTATACCGAGGAATATTTGTGATAATCCTTCATATGATAACCACTCTTTATAGACACTCTGCACATGGATAGGAAGGGCTGAAACACACCCACTAATTCACTAATATTGTAGTGATGCTTCAATGAAACCACTTCAGCTCATAAAAATAATACTCTGGCAACCACAGTCCTGAATAACTACTTTCACTTTAACCTTGTGATTTATTTAATCCACCTGAATTACTGATTCTGCCTAAGTTACTGCATAGAGCACTCCTGAAAGGTAAACTTCTAAAAGTCATTATATTGTTGAACAAAATTGAACAGAACTTTGTTTGGTCTTATTTAGCTTCTGTAAGTAAAAACTATTACTAGAATTGTCTATCCATTCAGATTAGATGTAGCAGCACGTTAGGGACATCAGCACCTTAAACGTATGGTGACTTAAACATCTGAGCCCCTACAGATTATTCTGTAAACAAAAACCTGCACTGTTTACATCCCACTTTCACATTAACAAAGGTACCTGTAATGATGAACTTCAGGGCTGTGCATTAACTTTACAGAACTGTCAGCCATGAGAGATATATTTGGGGTAAGATGGACAGGGAACTGCCATATTTAATTCTGTGTACGAATCAAGCCAATAGCAACAGCACACTACATCTGAAAATTAATCTTGTGAGACCTCCAAGGCTTCTGTGATCCCTGCTGCTTAGTGGAGACAACTGAAAACTGCATGATGTTCTCTGTGTGTGTCTCACGCTCACACCAGACCCCTGTCCAGCTGAACCTCTATCATGTGCACAGCAAAAATATCTGGCTTGTGCTTAAACGTGCTTTGAAGCATGGGCTAATTTTCCTGGCAGGTCACAGAAGAGGCTCCACCTTCACAGAAGCTTCTGCTTGCTGACTTTGCAATGAGGCAGAGTTAAAAAATAAGACATTAAGGTAAACCTCAACATTTTCCTCAGACCCCTTGCAGCTGTGTGGCCAGAACCAAGTCTCAGCACAAAACCCCATCCATAGGTCTGCCCACGGATTCTTCATTCATTTTAGGGTTAATCTCCTTTAAGGTTGATAAGAAGAAGCATATCTTAAACTTTACTGCTCTGGGGAGGCAGGAAAACACAAGAAATATCTGGAAAAGTTCAGTAAGTGTGGATATTGTTAAACGTGGACCTTTATGATCAAAGCACAACAATCTCCTCTGTCCCACACGTTCCCCAAGTAACTCCAAGTGATCAGCTACCACTTGTCACTACAAGCTGTAGTTACACAGCGTAATTGTGTCAGGGATTCCATATCTCTACACTCCAACAAACTTTGTGGAAAGTCTGCTGGAGAAACCCAACCAGGAAAATGGAAAAAGGATTAGGTTGTGGGCACAGCAGACTGAAAGAAGTGATGGACTGGCAGGGCTGTAAGAGCAAGCTGTTGCCTCTATAAAACCAAGAGAGCAGCAGACTCGAAGGAGCCACATTATTACCTCCTGCCCTCCCTGGAGAGCAGAGGAGTGCTATTCCATCTCCCAATCTCTGCATTTTCCTCCTGCAAAGAGCCGATATGCTAAAGTTTACGAGGTCTGAATTTCAAAAGGAAAGCACACTTCCCCTTCAACTCCATGCCCAACTGTCACTGGTATTATATCAAATATAAATCAACAACACAGTTTGGGTTTTCTTCTCCGTGTTTCAAAACACAAACCATACATAACGGCTTAACCAAATGAGTGATAAGTATGAAATATTACAAGCCATAAAAAAAGGAAAAGGCATAATCCTGGGCTGCCCCACACTGTCTCCTCAAAGAAATATTATTTCAGAGATTAAAGAAGTGCTTGTTTATTTAATAATTTGACCAATTTCCAACAACAGAAAATCTAATGGAAAATACTTACATGGGACCTACAAGCAGAGCTGCTGTGTGATAGACATTGTAAATAGAGACTTGGGGGATTTTAACTTTAATATAAACAATAGAAGCCAAAGGGAACAAAAGAATAACTGAACTAAGCAAATACTTAGATCACAAACACCAACACTCAAAAAGTTCTCAGGTAGTAACCCCAGAGCCTGTCTCAGAGCCCTATTCTGAAGTTTTAGCTTTTAGAAAACTGCAAAATTAAAAATAAGCAACTACTGGTATAAAATAACAAAACACATTTATATTACATACACCAAAGTAGATACACATGCTAACATGAATGATAAATTCTTAATTCATTTTATGGGTCAACTCCTTTTTGGTTGATAAATAAAATAATGTATTAAATTTTACTGCTCTAGGGAGGAAGGAAAACACATACATTATTTCTTCATTACAGTTTAAAAAGGCAAATTATTTAAGGACTATTTGTATTCAAGCTAAATAGATGGAATCATGATGTTACAGGCTTTTTATTCAAATACAAAGAATTTACATTTACCTACCACCTCACTGAAGCCAGATAATAGAGCAGCACCATTTGCCTCACGTGGTTTTTTTTTCAAAATTAAAATGGTTCTTCTGAATGCTTAAAAGACTTCTGAGGTTTACAGTAAAGTATTTTTTAAAGCTCGCATTGGCTCCCTTTCATGTCTGATGTTGGTTATTGTCTAAAGTCTCCAGAGGCCAAGTGGATGTTGCAGGCTTTTGCTAACCAGCATTGTGTTTCCGAGGTGGGAAGGGATATGGCTCCCAGCACACATGGCTGTGATGAGCAGCTCTGAAGAAAATCAACTCTCACTAACATAATATTTTTGCCAGCTTGGCTCCTTTTGCTGTGGGTCCATGACTCGGTTGATGTGCACAGAATAGCTGCTCCCATGGTCAAATCCTTTCCCTGTACCAAAGCTCTCCATGTTTGATGCGGCCGCTGTTTGTTTCCCGTTACGCAGTGACACCAAAGGCTGAACCGTCCCCCGAACCACAGTGTGTCCTTTCCAAAACAAGACCTCTCCAAAGCCTTTCAAACCAGGGACAGGGCACGCAGCACCGTGCCTAGGGCAGGATCAGGTCCTGGTTTTCCAGAGCCCCCTGCGCCAACGAGGGCGTGCAGCTGCAGCTCAGGGGATCATGAGCTCGTAGGTGCGGGGTGGTCACACGGACCCACAGGGTCCAGGGGCACACCAGGACACTGCGGCCACAGCGGCGCTCCCTGGTTCGCTCCAGTGGCACGCCAGGACACTGCGGCCACAGCGGCTCTCTCTCGTTCGCTCCAGTGGCACGCCAGGACACTGCGGCCACAGCGGCTCCCGTTGTTCGCTCCAGTGGCACACCAGGACACTGCGGCCACAGCGGCGCTCCCTTGTTCGCTCCAGTGGCACGCCAGGACCCTGCGGCCACAGCGGCGCTCCCGTTGTTCGCTCCCGTGGCACGCCAGGACACGGCAGCCACAGCGGCTCCCCCTGTTCGCTCCCGGGGCCCGCCCGGGCACTGCGGCCCCAGCGGTGCTCCCGGTGGTTGCCCCAGTGGCACGCCGGGGCACTGGCGCCACAGCGGTGGTCCCGTTGTTCGCTCCAGTGGCACGCCAGGACCCTGCGGCCACAGCGGCGCTCCCGTTGTTCGCTCCCGTGGCACGCCAGGACACGGCAGCCACAGCGGCTCCCCCTGTTCGCTCCCGGGGCCCGCCCGGGCACTGCGGCCCCAGCGGTGCTCCCGGTGGTTGCCCCAGTGGCACGCCGGGGCACTGGCGCCACAGCGGTGGTCCCGTTGTTCGCTCCAGTGGCACGCCAGGACCCTGCGGCCACAGCGGCGCTCCCGTTGTTCGCTCCCGTGGCACGCCAGGACACGGCAGCCACAGCGGCTCCCCCTGTTCGCTCCCGGGGCCCGCCCGGGCACTGCGGCCCCAGCGGTGCTCCCGGTGGTTGCCCCAGTGGCACGCCGGGGCACTGGCGCCACAGCGGTGGTCCCGTTGTTCGCTCCAGTGGCACGCCAGGACCCTGCGGCCACAGCGGCGCTCCCTGGTTCGCTCCGCCACAGAAATGAGACTCTGCAGCCTCTGCTGAGCTCACTCAGAAAAGGGTCTGCCTTGATGGGCAAAATGTTTCTGCCGGCCATCAAGGGACAGAAAGGCAGTGCCTCTCAGGTGACATTTTAAGCAGCTCTGCTTCTAGATTGGTTTCGGTTTTTAAGAGCCTAGAAAGAATTTACATAAATGCATCTAAGCCTTCGATCAGCAAAAACGAATAGTGCCGTCGTTAGAAAATAGTGTTTGGTTTTTAGATAACAGTTCTTTAGGGAAAACATCACTGCTTGAATTTGTCACACTCCCACTTTTATCTGGTTGGCCAAAACAAAGTTACAGTAGCTTTTCTTTTGCATATCAATTTTCATGCACATTAGGCTGGATTTCTCACTGTTTCTTTAGGTAATGACGATGTGCTTTAACTTTGTTTTTATTTATTGCTCTGAATATACAAGATCTCAATGTTTCTGTATATTAAATCTAGAAGTATTACAGAAGAGAAGTATAGCAGAGGAACTGATCAAAAGTTAATCCAACCAGTCTTTAAGAGCAAAAAAAGTTCTCAGTGAAACTGAGATCCTTATGAATCTTTTATCCATAGGATAGTAATAAACATGCAAACCATACTGTGAAATATTACAGCAAAGCAGATAGACACAGCAGTAACTAATTAACTAATTAATCACAATTAAGTTGCATTTTCATTTGTAAGGGAAGGTAAGCCAAAGGCAAACTTCAAAGCACCAAACATTTCCTAACTGCTTTCAGCAGAAGCTTTGAATAAGCAGAATGACTGCTGTCCTTTTAGCCTCCATAAGCATTTTTAACTACCCTAACCACTGTGATTTTTGCAAATCTGTTTTCTACTGTATGTAGCAGAATACCTACTTTCCCTAAGGGCTCTGTCAGCTGAACTTTACGCAGTTCTGATAGAAATGCTAAAGCAGCATAAAAGGCAGCAGCCTATTTGTCATGCCAGCATCACATCCGTCACGTGCTTGATTGGCTCCACCATTTAAGTCTGAGCAGAATTCCATGGATTTCGACAGCAGTCAGACTGATTCTGAAGTGACGCAACAAAGTTAATCAAATGTCTGGACAAAGCGATTCATGTAAACATCAATGTTTGTGATTTTCACATCAGACTGATTCATCTGAACTCCTGCACGCAGGATCTGAACATCAGATAAGAGGTTATCAGAATATTCTGCATATTTTCCACAACAGCTACAAGAAGTACGGCTCATTAAAGTGAAGACAGACCAGCAGGCTCCAGTGACCTCCCTACAAACTGTGCTTTACTGTTCTCAGCACCCAATGCCTGTGTGGGCTCTGTAAAAACAGCCATTTATCAATCATTAGTAAGAAACTGGCTCTCTGACAAACTAATTACTCCTCAGGCTTCACCCATTAGCACAGGAGGAAGCAGACTATACATTTATTTTTGTGGTGGGCTGACCTTGGCTGGGCACCAGGTACCCACCAAAGCCACTCTATCACTCCCCTCCGCAGCTAGACAGGGAGAGAAAATATAACTCAAGGCTGGTGAGTTGAGAAGGACAGGGAGAAATCAATCACCCATTACCATCCCGAACAAAAGAGACTCGACTTACAGAAAAATTAATTCATTAATCACCAAATTAGAGTAGGGTAATGAGAAATAAAACTGAACACCATCCCAAAATCTTGCCTTGCAAATCCAATATAATTTTACATATCAGGGCTCCTGCGGTAACAAAGGTGCTACAGAAGCCATTTTTGCTTCCTGAAGCAGGCAAGACTTACTAAAAACAGAATGTTACCTATGAAGGACACTAAGAAATCGCTACAAAAAAATCTGTTCAAATTTCTAGAAAGTTAACTGCTGTATGGCATGTGAATGGATACACTGCAGTTAGTAAGCACTAGTATTTATCTCCATGTCAATAATGTGCCTGTAGTCTCAGGAATTTGTACAAATTCTAACCCTGGCTTTGCAAAACACCATGGAATGGACACAATATGGGCAGCAGGTGGCTACTGGTAGTAGACTCCAGGTGTAACTTCGCAGATGTTTTTATAATGGGAGGCTTTGGGTTTAGAGAGTTCAGGTTTACAGAGGTCTTACTTCTCTGCACATTTCTTTCCCCAGAATTACTTTAGGGGTTTTTTTGCCCTTGGAAACATTTGTCCAGCCTCATATTGGGCTGGAAAAACAATACCCATTAAGGGTATCTAGGGAAGCATCTCCACCCACAGGGCTGTGAAAGGATGGCCAAGGACTCCAGTGAAATCATCAAATACTTAAACCTGTCGTACTCTTTATCAGCATTCCAGAACAGAACGTGCTAAAGGTTATTTTCAAGTTTGATACACACATAGGGCTGCAATGAGGAGTCTTAGAAGAAATTGAGTTTACACTGAACAATTTGATGACTAAGAGCGAAAAACCCCCTGTCACCGATAAAGTGGAGTGGGGAGTGGCACATGGCAAGCAACAGATGGACAAATCAGAACTCATTCATGTCAGTAAGATGCCTCAAGCCACTGGTAAATGAGAATTCTTATTCCAAATCTTACCATCTAATAATAACCAAATGTAGATCAGCATTAATATTATACTAGACGCCCTAGAATGTAAATTTAAAGTATTTTATTCAGACATCATAAATGGAATAAGATGTAATCAGTAATTATGCAAGTTCATCCAGGAGACAGCTAGAAAATGCTATTTCCTTCACCAAGCAGAGAAAATTAATAGCCACAGGAGTGTCAGGAACAAGATGTCTCAGACTTGCCAGCAATTAACAGAAAGATATGTTTATCTCCAGCGGATGTGACAAATTTTGAAGTCATTTCAGCCTTAGTGCAACTCCACTGAGGGCTAATTTTTCCCTTCAAACTCTAAACTCAGACCAGGTTTATAATTCTTATATATGCTATCTGATAAAGAACTATGTCAATATTTCTGCTTTTACTGGAAACCTGGTCCCTGCGGTCAGAGTCTGTTCCACAAGAGCTTCCTACCCAGCCAATGTGATGGTGTGGCTGGTAAGTCACCAAGTCAGATTTCACCAGTGTTTCTAATAGGAAACAGCATTATGTTATAGTTTCCAGGAAAAGTACCATCTGTGCCTCCTGTCAGTCTCTGCAACTGGCACCAAAAGATCTGTGGGGAATGTTTCTGTACTGCCAAATTTCAGCTGAGTTCCCTGCCACAAGCCCTGAGCACGGGTGAAGCTGAAGAACAGTGGGGGAAGATAAGAGCTGCTGTTCCCACCCTGCCAGCTCACCGGGCCAACTCATTTACAGAGTAATTCCAGCACAGTCCGTGCACCGTTGACACCCTCTTCCTGGAATAAATTCAGTCAGCAAAGCCCGGAATTGGCATAATTTGCATTAATTTTGATTGGTGAGAATCTGTCGTCTTTACTGGAGCGATGCTGGTTTACATGAACCAGAAGTACAAACATTCCTTACCTGGAACCTGAGCAATTCCAAAATGCTGGAAATGCAGAGATGCAGGCCCTTGCTATCTTGCAAGAGGTGCAAATGACCTGTTTGCACTTATGATTTAAAGACATTACTAAGCAAAGAATCTTACCATAAAACTGTCTTTTATATTATCCAAATATTAAAAAGGCCTCAGCAGAAGTTTCTAGTATCTAACGATCTTTAGCTAAAAATGGGAACATATAAGTTTCATAAATGTTTTTTCCCCAAAACCAGTCTTAACTGACCTGTTGCTCTACAGTTTAAGTGTCTGTAGATACTGGGGGCAAAATTCCTTCTATTTAAACACTGATCATTATAAGTTATGAAAGATTCATTAATGAAATCACCCACTTAGTCTTAAAGTTCCTTAAGTCAGAATAAATGACCTAAATACTTTCATTAAAAGCAGTGGGATATAGTGTCTACTAAGTCCCAGCTGCTCTGAACACCAACATCACAACTGTCAAGATGCTTTCTGAAGGTGTCTGTAACCCTTGTTAGAGCCACTGAGTTACAATATTTCCTACAAAAAGAATCTGCAATTTACATTCAGTTCTAAACTGAAGGAAATTATTTGCTTGTGTGCTCTCCCAGAAACTGAAATTTTCTGTATTTTTTAATTTATTCTTTTGGTTTCTGTGGCTCACCAGTTATAAGCACTTTGAAAATTCTCACAAAGGTTAATTTTTTATAAAAGTTTGTTTTCAGTGAAGTAGTTAAAAGAATTAATATATACACATAACTTTCAGTCATCTTGACAGTGAATTTTATTTAAGGTTGTTGCTACTTAGTTTTAAAGTAGAATAGCTGCATCAAAATCAGCTCTGAAAACATGGAGCAGAACTGCAGCAGTGCTAACTGGCTGTTCAGCACTCTGAACGGCGCCATCTACTCTGCTGATGCTTAAAAGCTGTCACTTCTTGTATTCCAACCGGTCAACTTTATAAAACCCAGAACTCAAAGCACCTTATGTAAGCTGATTTTCTAATACTGCATTCATTCTAATTATTCCTGTTATTTAATACACCATAAGGTCCTGGAAGTGAATATGGATACTAGGAAAATTACTGGGGTTTTGTTTTACATATAACTTAATCTTTTTTAAAAAGCATTATCTAGTAGATATTTGGGCATCTCCAAATTCTATCTCATGTCAGGAACCCTGGCTGCTAAGGCCTGTAGTAGATGAGTGCAGGTAACCACTGTGCAAATTCATTCTGCCTGATGGAATCCCCCACCTTTAGAACTGCACAAAAGTCAAGTATTTTCACTTTTTGCAGTGATGAAATCTTTGCATATTAAAAGCTGCACTGTTCACTCTACAGTAAATTCTTTCTCGCCGCACAGAAACATTAAAAAAGAAGCACTATGTCATGTTTTCCATATAGGAGCTCTCACAGAACTCAGTGATAAAGCTAAGTCAGGAAGAGGTGGAGCAGCATATCAGTGCCACTCATCCGATGCTGGGACAGAACTTAACAAAACAAGGCTGAGTTGATGGAGTTAACCCATGCAGAGCCCCCGGTGCAGCTGTTCCCCAGCAGCTGCCAGGAGGGCACAGCCACCGGCAACCCCGCTCCCGCAGAGGCTCCACTGCAAAGAAATAAACAGCTCAAAAAAGGAGGATTTATCTGGAGTGGCAGATGTGCCTGGCAGATAGCATCTGTGTCTGAACAAGGGACCCCTTCCACACAAATCTTCAGGGGCTGCAGTGCTGGGCTGTCTCCTCTCCACAGACCTTCTACCCCACGGTACTTGGTTATTACAACCTTCCAGAACACCATGACACTGCCACTCTCCAGCAGATCTAATGGGCTCTTAAACACACCATTTAGCAGTTTTGATTATGGTTTCTGGAGTAGTTGATCTTTTATGTCTTCCTTTATTGGAGTATCTTATCTGTTCTCATAAGCTTTAAGCTGCTTAGAAGTTGAGAGGGGGAAAGAGAAACTAAAGCAAATACAATTATTCATTTCTGATGGATACACATGTCGTTCTGAGCAACCTTCTATGAACTCCAAAACCAGAAGAAAGCTCTGCAGTTCCAACCTATTAGAGAATATGCACATCCTAAAAAAACAGTTGTCCTACCCTAAAATCAAGTCTTCCTCTTTCTTCCAAACCAAAAGCCCATCTGAACTCATTTCTTGATGCTTAGTGACCTGCGGCAGCAATTTGCAGACTTACTTTTGACATGGCCTTACAAGAACTCAGATTCCCAAAGAGCTGAACAATCTAAACAGAAAACAACTGTGCAGCTGACATTATTAATAATTATATTACATTAATAGTTTTACATATTATTTATATATTTAGCAATGATAAATAACAACAACAAAAGGTCAAAAACAGGGGAAAAAAGCATCTCTTTAGCAGGTTTCCAAGGGGCCCAGGGGCAGTAAGCAGATTATCATGGCACAAGTGAGATCTCAATCACCAGGTATCTGCTATGCAGATGATTTACCACAACGACGGTGCTTACAGAATGAAAGGATTAACAAATGAGACAAAGGTTGCCAGCATCTGTGGAACAGTAACAAACGTCACCCAGCGTCACCCAGCAAGTGAGAGGGCGGCCCCCAGAAAGGAGTTCTGAAGACAACATATATTCAGAATTTCTGGAAAAGCAGATTGAGCAACCCCAAAGGCTGACCAAAGCAAAATGCAAAGACCAATTTCAGGAATACAAGTATCTCTGTATTTGTGCCGCGTGCAACGGAAATGCACCCTTACAGTTCTTGAGAATGAAATCTTTATTGTTGATTCAAAATACCAAAGAACAACCTGAGATGTCCCATAGGAAAGTCACAAAGTAAAAGTGAAAGTGTATCATGCTTGGAAGCCCTGTCACAAGTTGGATATGATACTGTACGTGTGTGATATGAGCAAATAATGATGGGAGGTGCAGTGTTAATTGTAAGGGAGTCATCAGGGAGAGATAAAGAGGAAATCATTGGCCAGGCAGATGAGAAACTCAAGGGGTATTTTAAGAAACCAGGAAATGTACGTAAGAATTTATGCATGGATAGAGAGAATGTTAAAGGAAAAACATTGGTCCAAGAGAAGGCAATTACCTACAGAGCTGGAAATGGGTTCACAGCATTCAACTTGAGCAGAAGCAAGCAGGAGTAGGCAAAAGTTGGGTTGCGTAAGTCAAAGATCTTGAGTTTATTTTAATTATTAATTATTGTTATGCTGCTACTAAAGCAAATTATACAGCAAAGGGAAAGGGTTTAGAAAACCAAAACCTGAGCCTAATGAAGGGTGAAATCAGTGAGACCAGAAGGCTGGGTGACTGCTCTTCCATGAGTTCACTTGCCATGAGTGGCAAACTCCTTGCTCCCTCTCTTTCAACTGACCTACTCTTGCTTTTTGATTTGTACTTTTTAAAATATCCAACAGAGGCTTACAGTCAATGGCACTTTGTATCAATTATTCCTGTTGTTTGATCCTGCCTTCTTTCACCTTACATTGCACTGAATTAACCACATTATAAACAGAACCACTATCAATTATGAACTTCCCCCCGCCAAACTGGTCAATGGTTGCGCCACAAAGACATAAATGATAGGGTTGGAAGGGGCCTGTTTTTCAGCCCAGCCCCTGGTATCAAGCAGGATTTTCTTCTCCACTCATGTTAAAAGCATTTTATCTGAGCTGTATCATTATATTATCAACAGGAGCAACTCAGCAACTGCATGAGAAAAGTATATTCTGAAACCTACTGCTGCTTTTTTCCCCCCTCACATCTAACCTGAGCTATTTGGTTTTACTTTTCTGTGTATCCAGCCTACAAGTAATTTGTTAATCCCTATGGTATGTGTATGAGCTAGCAAGCCTAAAGAAATGTCATGTTACCCAGACTGAGAGGTAACAGCAGTGTGACACTTCCCTCTCCAGCACTTCAAAATTCAGTGTGCTCCCCTTGATGTACAACTAACTGTAGGTTTATTTTCCAGAAATATTGATCATCCCTTATTTAAAGTTTTAAGAATTAATCCATAAGTAATATTCAGCATGACACTTTCAAAAAGCACCCTGATGAGGAGCTGACAATCTACTAAGTCATGGCTTATATATACATACAGCACTTCTGGCCATGATTTTCAGTTTGCTCAGTCTAGACCTGAAGCAAATCTGTGCTACCCAGCAAAGCTCAGTGCAAGGCCCAGCCTCCCCCTAGGCAGCACCGGGTTTCAGTCTGTAGGAATTAAGAGATCCTGTGGGAGCTCAAGAAGACGTGACAAAGGTACAAGTGTTTGGCATGTTTAGAGACTTACCTTGGTGGCAACAGCTTTATTAGGTATGTACTTTATTAGCTATTCATTTATAATGATAGCACAGCTTGTGAAAACAAATTCAGAGGTCAGAGAAACCAGGTAAGAGCTACGTCACAGATAGATGATAACAGAGCAACTAGACAAACCATTTATTGTAGAAACAAAAAAATCTGCAGAGCAAAGAGACAGTGCTGCAGCTGGATAAAGGGTTGGTTTTTTAAGTCAAATAAAATAACCCAAGCATAGAATGGTCATGCTTCAAACTCTTACCCAACCTGCTCTGCAACTTAGTGCTGCATTATTAATGAAAATGTCTAAAAAAGCCTGACTGCAGCTATGGACTCCCTAATACAACTGAGCAGAACTTCATTTTTTTCTCATTATTTAAAGTTCATTTTACCCATCTTTTCTAAAATAATCTTTGCCACCAAGTGCTCTCAACATTTTGTGCTGTGTTGCAAGACATTTTTTCTTAAGTACTTCATGGACATTGTTATCTAAATAAAACCACCTTCGGCTTTAATGGAGTGTGAGGAAATTGCCTTTTGCCCAAGTGTGAGCACTCTAGAAGTGCTTCTACATGAATACCTTTCCTACTTTGCTGTTTCCTTGGAGAACTTAGGATGATTAAAGTCCTTCTAAAGTTCTGAAGCACCAAAAACTTGATGCCACAGTTTGTAACATGGAGTTATCCATAGCACATACGCAATTCTGTCTGTGGACTACAATTAAACAGGAACAGGGGAATCTTCTGCCATTTGGGAGCTCCAGTGGTTTTACAGTATTCATAATGAACCTTCAAATACAAACTGCAGTCAGAGTAACAAACACGAACTGGGTGACCATTTTTGGACTTCACAGAATATTCCGAGTTGGAAGGGACCCACAAGGATCTAGTCCAAGTTTTAAGTGAATGGCCCATCTGGAGATCAAACCCACAACTTTGGTGTTACTAGCACTGTGCTCTAAACAACTGAGCTAATCTCAGGTCTAGTGTTTTTCCGATATTTATTTCATAAATGCCTGCTTATTTTTTCAATAAGGGATGCTACGTTGGTGTTTATTTGCTATGGAATAAAGCCTCGGAATTTCTAAATATACAACAAATTATTTTGAAAAAGGCAGCTCTCTGTTTTGTTTGGTGATATCAGTCGGAAACCTACTTCAAAGGTAGTAACTTTATTTCATTAGTCTGAGGAGTTTCCATATAAACAACGGAACAACCACAGTACAAAATTCATTATGGGATAAATTATCAATCTGCAGTTCAAAAACCCTTTCAAGAAGTGATGCATTTTAAAGATGTGGAAAATACATACATTCACATCCATTAACTGCAAGTGACATGCAAATATCCTTGAGACGAATTAACTTTTTAAAAAAGGAAGTAGAATGGAACTCGTAACACCATCACAAAATGAGGGTTATGTTGTAACGCCTTTTTACAGCACCAAAACAATCTCTAAATTCAAAGCAAACTCTCAGAAACTTTTCTTCCTACCTTGTTTTACAAGCTGGCTCATGTTTGCCAGCACCACAAGCACCTGTGCACTTTGTAGTATGTAGTATAGTTACTATGTAGTAACAATCTCCAAATTCAAAGCAAACTCTCAGAAACTTTTCTTCCTACCTTGTTTTACAAGCTGGCTCATGTTTGCCAGCACCACAAGCACCTGTGCACTTTGTAGTATGGGAATTTTAAATACTCATTGTTCAGGATATATGGCCTATAAAAATGAAACCTCAAAGCTATATATTCTCATCCCGGGTTAAAAATAAAACCCACGCTCTTGAGCGAAGGCTGCTGACTGCACTTGCAAGGAATGGCACGGGCTCTGCAGCGTCCCTGCAGACTGACAAAACCAAAACAAACCTGCGCGCCCATGGATTTTAAGCAGTAAATCCCAAACGCAGGGACTACAAAGCGAGCTGGATCCAACAGCTCCGAGCACAGCCTCTCACTTCTTGAATCTGGCTGTAAACAGGGGAAGGGAGGGGCCAGGCGCCTGCCAAGCCAAGCAGAAACTTGTGAGTAACTTAGAGAGGCAAAACAAGTGCAGCGCAGGCAGCGGCGCGCAGCGCGGTGCCGGGAGCCGGCCGGGCCAGCACCATGCTCCCCGGGAGAGCCGCGCCGGGGCCTGGCGGCCGGCTCCGTGCCTCGGGAGCGCGGCTCGGGCCGGCGCCGCACGGCCACTGAAGGTGAGAGGCTGCGGGAGCCGCTGCCCGCGCGTCCAGCGCGATCGCGGGCTGGAAACGGGAGGATCCGGGCAGCGCTGGGGCCGCCGGAGCCGGGCCACTGTAAACAAGAGGCTGCAGCCTTCACTTATGCAACAGAGGCGACCCGGGGCTGCAGAGCTGCGGGCGGCCGCGCAGGGAAGCGGCCAGCTGGGAGCGAGCGAGCCGCGCTGCTGCGCTGGGCTCTGAGGAGCGCCCCGGCCCCGGCAGAGCTGCCCCGGCGATGACAAAGGCACGGCTCGGGGCGAGATGCTGAGCGGGGCCTGCGCGGCGCGGCGCAGCGAGCACGGTCCGTGCCTTCGCTGGTAAGTGAGCGTTAAACGCGGGGCATTTCGGCTTCAGCGGCAGAAGGACCTCACCTGGTTACTTAGAAGTCATCAAGAAAATGTTTCGAGAAAATGTTTTCATTTCGGGTTTTATTTTTGCTCATTTCAGAGGTAAATATTGTCGTTTTCCTAAGATTACTATTTAACGCAGTGAATCGCCTGGCGTTTCTACCATTAAAACAGAACTGTCGTGTTTAACTGCACTTAGAGGATGCAAAGAAAAAGAAGGGTAATGACTAAAACCACTTGTGAAACCAGACATCCCCCTGCTCTGTAAAATACAAAGCCTACTAGCAAAGACTGTTGATCTTCTGAGACAATATACAGGCAAGTTATTCAGTGGCTGATGTAATTCAGTCTGGAGTAATCAAAGCTACATGCTTAAGGATAAACCTGCATAATGGAATTACGTGATTGTATCCATGCCTGTGCTTAGTCACCTTTGCACTCACCAGAATGCATATATTTTCAATATCTAGTTCCAGTCTGCTGCGTTGCTTGAATCGAGTCATAACAGTTCAATGAGATGTAGTTTTGGTTCCCTTCAACTGCGAAAAAACCAGCTTTTCTTTTTCTTTCTTAAAAACTTAAAACAACAGATGCTTCCTGAAAACAAACGGGGTTGGTTTTCAGCGCTCAGAAATAGAATGAGGATGGAAAGACAACATAAAGATACAACACAGTCCACTCACGACAGTATAGCTGAAGAACTGATGTGAGAAAAAACCAAACCAAAAAAGTCAAGTTTTCCCACAAAGGTGAAAACAAGCTTTGAAAACAACAGAACTTCTGGTGCTGCCACAGAAGCCACTTCTCTGAGGAAATCCAACACGGGACAGTGGAATAAAAATTTGCTTGCCCAGCTAAAATTGCTGTATTTTTAGCCTGATTTCTGGCTCAGTTTATGGTATTTAGAAGAAAAATGCACATAACACAATTGCAGTGGGAAATAAAACATGGAAGTTGACACAAATTTGGGACGAATTCTGTCCTATGGCAAAGAATTAGCACCAGGGAGATGCAGTCACGTACCCGTATGCTTACAGACCCCACACGGTATAATTTAGCCATCTGGTTCAGGGAGTACAGCATGTTGTCTAGTAGCATTCATTTTCATTGCACAATGTTTATTGTGGATTGATTAAATCTTGTTCTCCCTCTGGAAGGAATCCAGGTAGGTGTTCTTGTACTCAGCTATAGGTGCTGAAAGGGGAGCCCACAAAACCACGGGGCTTTGTGGCAGTCGGAGTACACGACATGGGAAATCACCTGCTGCACCAGCTCTGCGCTGTCCCTGAAATGGGCTGCCATGAGTAATAGCCATGATTTTAAGGCTGTACCTGTTTTGAGTTGTACTTCAGAGATTATTTCTTGTTTCTGCATTTTGGAAAGCGACTGTACACGATTGCTTTGAAGTTCCCTTGGTTTCAGTTAAAAGTTTATCTCTTTACTGACGATAAAGCAAAGATGGCTGGACTACAACTGCTGATAGTAGCATACTTTTTAAAGAATTTGAGCTATTTTGAGAGGAAATTATAGCTGATTCTTGCCTTTTTGGAAAGTCAGGCTGCCCTGATATTAGGTTCCCTGGACTACAGAGGTCCATTGTTTTTTTGAAACTAAATGGTTATAAGGTTGGAAGTCTGAATACAAACTGACCTATTTAAAAAAAAACCAAACCAAAAAAAAAAGCCCCAAAAAACCACCAAACCCCAAACAAAACCAGCCTCTAGTCTTTGTCAGTTTTATCAGTGATCCAGTACACATCCACCATACTGCCTTGTATGTGCTTCCTAAGAAACTCTTCTTTTTAAGGTACAGCTTATTTAAGATCTCTTATTTAAGAGATCACTATTCTCCATCATATCGTGAAGATTTGTGCCTCTTTGTGCTTCAGTTTATATCCTCCACTCTTCAGTACTTACCCTTATGTATTTTTAGCTATATACAAGGTACTGTTTGACAATTTTTTAAAAATTGCGTTAGTATTACTATGTACATCAATACTTAAAGATAGTTTACAGCTTACTTCTGTTGAGTGTCCTGTATCAACTAATCTGCCACTGGTTTCATTTAAATTAGAAGTTCAGAACATGTATTAGTCTCATGAAATTTTGAATCACAGTTGACTTTCTTGTAGACTAACAATGTCGGTTATGTGATGCGTATAATCTTAAAGTTCAAGATGTTTTCTTCACAGTACTCTGCATTTCATTTACAACATAGTATTTTAACAACACTTTCACTATTTCTCTCTCTACAGAAAAGCTGGTAACCAGCAAAGAAGACACAAAAGCTAAAATCACTATGTGGAGCTGTGAAGCCTTAATCAACAGTACTGAGAACAGTGAGGACCAGCGTCTCTGCCATGACTTTGACCTTGTGCTTTCCATCTTTTCCCTACTCTACCTCATTATATGTTTCCCAATTGGCCTTTGTTACAATGGCCTGCTGGTCCTAGTTAACCTCTACAACAAAGCTACTATGACTATGCCAGATGTTTACTTTGTCAACATTGCCATTGCTGGTCTCATCATCAACACTCTGGCACCAATGTACCTGCTAGGTCTTGCCAATACAAAATGGGCCATTTGGAATTCCAACAATGAAGTTTATATTACCTTCCTTATTTTATTCAACGTCTCATCATTAGTTACCATGTACTCTACCACACTGCTCAGTCTGGACTACTACATTGAACGTGCTCTGCCCAGGACTTACATGTCCAGTGTGTACAACACCAAACATGTCTGCGGGTTCATCTGGGGCGGTGCCATGCTCACAAGCTTTTCATCTCTCCTGTTCTACGTCTGCAACCACGTGTCCACCAAAATAATCGAGTGTTCCAAGATGCAGAACCAGGAAGCAGCGGACGCCATCATGGTGTTTATCGGGTACGTCGTACCCGCCGTCGCTGTTCTCTACGCGCTGACGCTGATCCTGCGGATACGCAAGGAGGCCACGCCACTGGATCAGGACACTGGGCGCCTGGATCCATCGGTGCACAGGCTTCTGATTGCCACAGTCTGCACACAGTTCACCCTGTGGACGCCCTATTATGTTATCCTCTTGGTAAGCACATTTACTAACCTACGAGGAAGAATTCCAGATGTAAATTCCATTCAAATATTACACTTCACCACGATTTTGTCAAAATTCCTGGCTTTCTCCAGCAGCTTTGTCATGCCTCTGCTCTACAGATACATTAACAAAAACTTTCCCAACAAATTACGACGTTTGCTTAAAAAGATACACTGTGGGAACCAAGGGTGTTCTCACGAGCGCACAGTTGTACAGCAGGTCATGACATAGGTGTGACACAACCGCTGGTGCTCTGTGGCCTTAGCACTGCGTGCTCAGTGCTGGGACTGTGACACTGCTGTGCTGGCACTCAGAGACGTTAGACTAGAGTCCCAACCAAGAGGCTGGAAGGAGCTTCCACTGCAGTTGAATGCAAGTCTTAATTTTCCAGTAGCTGTTGGCTGAAGTGGTGTGAGGCTCTGGCCTGTGTGCTTCATTACCTGTGACATCTGATACCTTCAGTGCACTGAGCTGGTGACAAAGGATAAACTCTGTTTTCATGGCTCTGATCTTCCTGTCTGAAGAAATCACTAAGCAGTTTATTGAAGTCTTGACTGAAGACACAGCACCTTGTATCTTGTATAGAAAAAGGTATTACCTTGTTTTCTGTACAAAGAAGTGATAGTGCTCGCCTTGATGAAGTAAATAGCATTTTTCAATGAAGATTATATAGATGATCTTTACTGAAGATCATATTACCCATTTATACATGTCCAGATAGTAAATGTTAATTATAAATTAAATTATTTAATTTCTTTCTCCATCACTGAATCTCCTCTATAAGAAGCCTAATTTACTTCTTTCAGAAATTATTTTCTCACACAAATTAACCTGTTTTAATGTTTATGGTAAACTGATTTTTCTTTTAGCTACAACAAATAACAAAAATGTGTTTTAATTTTCCAGTGCTTTGTTTGTTATCCTAAAACATTTCAGGAATTCAGAAATATTTATTAACTAATTCTGACGGAACTTAGAGATGTTTGTTCCACATATTAAAATGAAGGACACAGTGGTTTACAAAGTTAAATCAGACTTTAACTAGTAAAGATTGCCTGGCTAAGTGTTATGGTCCACATATGTTCATGTAACAAGAGTAATTATCTTAAAAAATAAATATGTTTATGATTAACATTTTGTATTTTCAAGGGATATGTTTGCAACAAATAAATTAAACTCTCTTTAATCTAGGATATCACTGGAGGTTTGGAAACCATCTAAAATTCCTCAATACAGGAATCCCAGTCAGCAACAGCTCTTTGCTGACCTCTCAAAAAAGCCTGCCATTGGGATTCCTGGATACACAGTGTAGTTTCACTGCAGGGATGAAGAAATACAATCCAGATCACCAAATTTTACTGATTATATGAAATACGTAAGGAACGCAGACATGCTGCAGGAAGCACATAAACAGTTACAAGAAGAAACTACAAAGCACTGACGCAGGAACTACCTGTTCTCGTGCTGCTGCTGCATTCATGACAGGAGGGGGGTACAGTGAAACTGATACTCTCCCACTGGTGTGGGGCCACAAGACAGTTCTGTCACTTGATCCACGCCACAGCATCATTTTGCTGCTCAATCTGTCACAGCGCAACTCAAATTCCATGTGACTTCATTAAAAAAATGTGACTTTTCAGGCTTCAGGTATAGAAAAAAACATGGAGCAAGACCACAACCAAAACTTCCCCATTGCTTAGAGCACGGTCTTGTCTGATAACTGCTCCTAGTCTGTCAGCAGAGGGACATACTAAAGTTCTATGTGAAAAGCAGGTGAGGAACAGACCTTTCAGATCTCTTCCCTTCAAGCAATTTCTTCCCATAGTCCTTTTTGCTTCTACTTTATATACAAGCATCTCTAAGTTACCAGCATCCTGGTGGAAGACTTTCCGTTAATCTTTACTTTTTTTAATAGCTTTTCATATTTTATTGAATATTTTTAACCCTCAAAACCTACAGAGTAAATAATCTGTTTCTGTGGTGTTTTCAGTTTTAGCCTGTTGATGAAAACCATGTTAAGGACTGAAGCTGTTCCTTATCACTGTGTCCAACTCACACATTCATTTAAAGTGCCTCTATGCTGACATACATGATACTGGCTGCTTTCTTGGTTTTGCCTCCCCTTGAGAGACTTTCTATGAATTTCTACACATCTTAAGCATTCAGGCTCACTTCTAAACAGAAGTGCTTAAGAAAAAAATTCTTTCCTTACAGCTGTCAAGCAAACAGACTCCTCCTTCCCATCTGAGGAAAATTAGGTTTCTTAATGCACCACGTGAAATCTGTTAAAGAAATTCTGTGCCATTATGCAGGAGGAGTTCCAGCAGGGAGGAACTGGCTTATCTGGTGTGAAAAGAGGCTTTCAGAACTGGGACACTGCCAGAACGGTGCGGCTGAGCAGGCAGCATTAAATGCAATTTCAGCTTCCATGTTGCTTCCTTACTTGCATTTCCTCCTTCTCTTAAGACATCTTATTTTCTGTCTCTTAACAGGATTGTTGCCTTTATTTCTGTTCCTTTCTCTCTGTGTTAAATCCTCATTTTCAGATCATGGCTCTTGTATCATTTCTCTTTATCATTTTTCACTTCTCTGCACAATTTATTTAACTTTCATTTCTCTCCCATCCCTGCTTGGTCTTGCACACCTGGTACCATTCGATACTCATGTTTCCTTCATCAGACTGGCTCCTTTACCATGATCCAAATCCTACTCAGTGATTCGATGTTACAAACAAGTTTGTGTAGTAAAATGGAAGCTGCTGTTTAAGAGATGTAGAAAGACAGATTTTTATGTAATTTACCTGTGGGCTATCAAATCTGATTTTTTACCTAATCTTTTCTACTACAACAAAGCTGTGGATGTTTGTCTGTATCCTTGATAAACACTAAATGTGATGGCAGTCATAGATACAAAAACTTGGATAATTTAATGAAGAAGACTGGTATCCACTCAGCCTCTTTTAAAAGTCACTTTGATACATTAGTTGCCTCAAAGAAACTGTGCTGTGGATCTGCCTGGCTGCTGTTCTCTTAAGGAAATTCTGAACTTAATTGCAGCACCCTCACGTGGTATCTCTTAAAAAGCAGTATCCAAAAAAGAGAGAGCTTTGCAGTATTTATGTAAAGAACAGTAGAGGAGCAAGTGCAGTAAAATACTTAGGGAAATACAAGGTATCATGAATTAGGAAGAACTTTTATGGACAAATGTTTAATACACAAAGCTCTCGAGAACGGGGCCTTTCCATTTCAAATACCTGAAGGTTTCTGGTGACTGTAAATAGGGGCTTATCTATTACACATTTAAATAGATATGAATAAAATACTGTATATATGCAAGATAAAAATCAGCCTACTGATGTAAAAAGGATTTGCAAAGAGTTTATTAAATTATTTCTAAAAGTGTATCATTTAAATGTAAACCTCTGAACAGGAAGGTGTACTGTATGCTTCTGTATGTATATACTGTGTACTAGAAAGTAAGCACTAGTTAAGTGCCATTATCAACAGTGTTATTTTCTCACAAAATTAAACTTAATATTTGAGTTGATCTGTGGCTTATAGCCCTCTTGCTGAACCGTTAATTAAGACAAATCAATGAACTAAGAAAAATGTCATGCTCTGCTTCTGAGTTACTAACACAGCTAGCTCAAGACAGGTCCTTGTTGACCAGCTTAGTAGAGGTCCTAGTTTCAAAGGTTTACTTTTCAGAATCAAATTTTGTGGGTCTCTGAAGCTGTAATTTCAGTTAATGAAAGAAAGTGATCAGCCAGTAGAAAATTCCTGGTTTTATTACAATGAAGAGATGTGGACTCCAATATCATGTCAAAATATTACAGAAATGGACTTTCTGGAAAGCTTCATAAAGGAAGTATTGACTCATAATACATTCTCAATAAAAAGTGTTCGAGTGTATGTGGTCAATAAAATGTGTGGGGGTTTTTTTCTTTTGTTTGGGTTTTGTTTCTGGTGGTTTTTTGGTTGGTTTTATTTTTTTTCTTTCTTGCTAAACCCTGTTGTAGACAAGGTTAAACTTGTGTGGCTTCACTGAATCAAAACATAACAGATTGCATGACTTGGATGTCACATTTCCAGGCATAATTTGACATTATTAAAATCTCATTATTCATCAGCATGAAGTTGGCTGGGAATGAAAGCTGAAAGGCACATATCTCCCCTGACTTTTCAGCATAAAGAATCCTGCAATTAATGAGACAGAGTAACAGTGCACCTGGAGATCAATGCAAACACTGGCCACATCCTGACAACTTCCTTTCCTTTGTGCTGCCACAATCAGCTTCCTGCAGAAATTCTCTTGGTTCTCAGAACAATAGAAAATAACCCACACCTCTGGCATTCCAAAGAAAACACAGCTTTTAAGAATCTAAGGTTCCTTATAACACATTCATTGCAGTAACCACTGCACATTACCAAAAGATTACTCCCTATGGATCAGTTCATTTATCCTACATATATGAAAATACTTTCTTGGCTAGNCTAAACCCTGTTGTAGACAAGGTTAAACCTGTGTGGCTTCACTGAATCAAAACATAACAGATTGCATGACTTGGATGTCACATTTCCAGGCATAATTTGACATTATTAAAATCTCATTATTCATCAGCATGAAGTTGGCTGGGAATGAAAGCTGAAAGGCACATATCTCCCCTGACTTTTCAGCATAAAGAATCCTGCAATTAATGAGACAGAGTAACAGTGCACCTGGAGATCAATGCAAACACTGGCCACATCCTGACAACTTCCTTTCCTTTGTGCTGCCACAATCAGCTTCCTGCAGAAATTCTCTTGGTTCTCAGAACAATAGAAAATAACCCACACCTCTGGCATTCCAAAGAAAACACAGCTTTTAAGAATCTAAGGTTCCTTATAACACATTCATTGCAGTAACCACTGCACATTACCAAAAGATTACTCCCTATGGATCAGTTCATTTATCCTACATATATGAAAATACTTTCTTGGCTAGACTTTCAAAATTATTCATTTGTTCCCTTTCAGTGTTCTGTGAAGTGCAGGAAGACAGCTAGTAACAGCAAAGTCTATTTAAAATGGTTATTGGTAAACCCTTTTAAAAAACCCTCAGTCCAAGGCACTTCTACATTTTAAGTTTCAGTCAGAAATAAATGAAAATAGCAACTGTCAAAGTGGAAGTTGCAATATTACACCATTTAATCAAAGCCTAATATGTGACAGGATGCCCTTACTTCTATACAGTGTTTTAAAAGGTGTTTTCTGCTACTTTAATAGGAGAGCCAGCATCTCTGAACAAGTACAGAGCAGTGATTTTCCGATCCTTCATTCCACAGAGCTTTTGGACACAACCAACATATACAAAAAGGCTGTTTCTCAGCTGGATTAGTAAAACTCCTCCTACACAACACAGATTGAAGGATCTTCAGTGAGAACAGAGTTAGTTAATAAGCAGCAAGTTCACAAGCCCACAGGTTTTTGAAGAGTGAACAACTACATAAATGCAAGGAAAAAGGGTTCATCAGGTACAACAAAGATGTTCACACCAGTACAAACCAGGCTGACACGGCACCTGAACCTGCCATCATCTGTCAATACAGAGACTTCACAGAAGTCCACCACATTTTGGAGCAGTCACAGGGAAACACTCATTCAACTACTAGAAAAAAGGAGAATAGTCCCCAAGGTTGTGAAGAAACACTTCACACAAACTTCACGGCACTGCTACCACAAACCTCAGAAGGAAATAACTTTTTTTTTCCTTGTTTAAGATTCAATTAAATTGTTTTTGTGCTGTGGATATGTGCATAGGTAATGCCCCATTTATCACTGCTTAGTAAAAATGAAAGCAGCCCAGTGTCTAGGCTGGAGATCTCGTGAGCTTCACTGCAGGAACACAGGACTGGTAAGACCTAAGAAAAGCAGAACCTGCCCGAGTGCCACTCTCAGTTCCACTGTTCGCTGAGGACTCGGAGAGGAATTGATTCTTGCCTAAGTTTCTGCAGCTGTGAAGTGCTCAACGCACTGCTGAATCCCAAACATCTGCTCCTAGATTAATTTGTGCAGTTTCTTAATAAGCAAAAGCTTGTGTATTTCTTGAATATCTTGTGCAATACTTTTTCCAAGTGAAAGCAATCTAATGGTACAAACCCAGCTGTGCAGACTGCCATGGCAACAAATCTGAAGTGTGAAATGTTTCCTCTGTTGAATTTCCTTTAGCTTTCCATTATATATCAAAACACTTTGACAGATGCTGACTACATTATTTTTCCATCAGGAGAGCAGAGGATCTATTATCTCCTTTGTCATCCCACTTCCTTCCCACTAAGTCCTTCCCTTACCTTGAAAGTCCATGTGATTTCCTTACATTCCTTCCTTCTAAAGAACTAGCACTTTTAATTACATTTGCAAGAATTGTCCAAAATAGTCACAGTCTGCAGCAGGCAGAATTTCCATATTATTACAAATTGTGACAGTACAAGATTTTAAAACATAGGATTCTCATCAGAGTATTTATTAATTAAGTATAAAAACATATTTTAAAAAACTCTATCAGAAGTTCTTTAAGGCAAGATTTATAACCAAAAGTGAATCCATTTAATCCAGTTTAAAAAGTACTTGCATGCTTTTTCCCCTTTTTTTAAACACATTATCCCAGAGGTGCTGCCACTGGCACTGATGGGCTCAGCCTTGGCCAGTGGCAGGTCCATCCTGGGATCTGCTGGAAGGAACTGGATCTGTTGGACAGGGAGAAGTTTCTGGCAGCTTCTCACAGAAGCCACCCCTGTAGCCGCTCCCTGCCCCTGCTATCCAAACCTTGCCGTACAAACCCAGTACAATTACTAAGTGAATTGAAAAGCCTAATTTTAGCCCCCCAAAATCTGGAAATTTAAGTTAAAAATTTATCTTGAAGTTGGTAGAATTTCTGCAACTGCTTCTTATCTCCAAAGTCTTTAAAAGATGATTTTGAAATGAATTCTGGTATAGGCTTATCAAAGCTGTTTTAGAAACTCCATCTGGTGGTCACTGGCAGAATGCTCTTGCAGTTCCCAAAAGCAGTAAAATTAGTTAGATTTAAATTAATCTTTAGGGGAGGGGGAAAAAAAAATTAGTCCCATTTTCTGGTTAAACACAGACTTGTCCAGCTGGTCCTGCCTGCAGGCAGTGAGGGTATCGCTACAAGTATTTAGAGGAAACAAAATTAACTTCAACTTAGCAGCTGCTGTGAGAGAGGGGCAGGTAAGAGACAGTTCTGTTGCAAGAAACAAATCTTGACAATGGTTAATTTTGGTTTTGAACCTAATAGAAGGATATTTAACCAAGCTACTAGGTCTGACTATTCACATTGAAGAAATATTTATTAAAAAGCACATGTTTCTTGTATTGTTTCATGAAACATCTGTTCTAGCCATTGTGGTTGACAAGATGCTCAAAGACCCAAGGAAGTGCCATTCCCATTCAGCTCCAGAGTATTGTAATTCTTTCTAATTAAGTATGGTTTCACTAGTTCACAATGAAATAGATTTCTTACTTAATTAAGAGACAAGTATGAAATTTTTCAGGTCCAGCCTATGTGCAATTGAATAACCATTCTAGCACCTGCAGTGCTATGCAGAGACCAGCTCTCTTATTAAAACTTGCCATTAGAAAAAGCTTTTTTCCACCCTTTAGTAGAATATTATTTTGAAATACAGGCAATTTTTGAGCTGTTGTAGCTGAGTTACACAGATGACTTAACTTGTATTGAGGAATTTATTTTGTGATTGATAGAAACATTATTGTATAGTAATAATACTAAAATACTGTTTATAAAACAACTTACATTACAAACAGTGCTCCAATAAGCCAATAATAAAATCACTAACAGTGAACCACAGGCAAGGAACCCTGAGATGTGAAGGCAGCAATCACACAGCACCAAGCATGGCTGTTCTAGGGAAAAAGGGAAGAAATGTTGATTTACAACCAGCCTCTGAGGTGCAGGTAATCATTAATAACCAGAGCTTATGGATAAACATTGCCAGCCTGGGCTTCTTAACCCCATCCAAGCAGAGAGAGTAAGACTATCAAATTTTACAATCTCACATAGCTCCGTGTACCTTATAAATAAGCGTAAGCATCTGAATTCCATTTTAAAAACCACACTTAAAAAAACCCTTCCTAAACCAAACATGCAGGGAATATAACACAATAAAGCCATGAGAGGTTTTTTTACTCTAAAATGAATCCATAAACAAAATTCCTTTAACTTTCTTCCAACTAGCAATTCTTGGTTTTCTGTACAAGAGAACCAAGTTCCCTCATGTTTTGGCGTTTGGTGGGTTTGGGTTTTTTGGAGGAGGAGTGTCCTTTTACATGTCAAAGGCATGATGTTCCACAGTGTTTTAATCAAGGACACAAATTTGCTTGCTGCCAGGTAAGACTAAACAAATATAAAATTAACAGCAAGTCCTTTCACAAGAACAGTTTTACATAGTGACTGGCAACTGTGCACCAACATAACAAAAGCCTTAGAACAGATGCTCCTCTCAAAAATTAGGGTTTTTTTCCCCAGGAATTTTGAGGTATTGCATTAATATAAGTGGCTTTAAATGCCACAAAGAAAAGCTTCCAATATTTAAGCTCAGCCGAACAGAGTCAAAGCAATCTTTGACTAACACAGTGGCTTATATCCCACACTCAAGTTATTTTTTTTCTTACACAACAACAATAGAAGAAAAATTAAGGTGGAAGTACACGGCAGTTGATGAAAAACATCTTTGAAACAAAATTGCAGTGTATTGCACGATTCAAAATTCCAGCAACAATGCAACTGCTTTTCATCATAATACGCTGGGGTATATAACGGCAATAACAATCATTTAATATTCCAAAACAATCCTATCATTCTACACAGGGATGGTTTTCTTAATAACATTACATCCAAAAGGCAAGAAAAGATATGTCAATTGAGAGAAGAAAACAACAGCGTGGGCTGAAAATAACCTTCAGGCTTCTCACGCAGATGAGCTCCCCAACAATGATCACGAGCCCAGGGCAGCCAGGCCAGTCCTTGCCCTAAGAGCAGGCTGCTGCAGCCTCTGGTCTCCAGGACCCTCCATCACCCTGTGCCTGTTTGATGCTGCACCGAGCAAACACGAGCTCTAATGCTCAACTGAGCGTTGCAGCTCTTTGCTGAGCAGCTGGTCAGGATGATCCAGAAGGAAGGTGAGCAGGACAGGATCACCATCTCCGTAACGCTTTACAGGATGGATCTGCTTGAAGCCAGAGAATAAAACGACTGAAATTTCCAGGGCTGCAGCATCTCACAGGCCACAATCATTGAGTTTGTTAGAAAAGATGGAGAAGTTTCTCTCACCTGGCACACACGGATATGAGAGAAAGTGTGGATGCTGAAATGCTGTTAGCAGGGAAATTTTCTCTTCTTGCATTCATTCTGTGAGAACTTTTCCTTTGCTGTGTAAGCTATGTAAACAATAGATAGGGTTTTTGTAAATAGCGTTCATATCTGGTATCTTCTGACCTTGTGTACATTATATTAGGAAAAAACATTTCTAAGTGGGTGTCTGAGATTTTGACCAATCACCCTGGGAGAAGTGTAAGCACTGTTCAATTGCTTTATAGAACTAGAATATATAAATGGTATTGTAAATTTAATAAATAATTCGTTTCCTCGCTCTATCTCTGAACCCCTGCTTGGAAGCCCACAAGAAAGAGCCTTCACTTCAAATTAAACCTACTGTCAGGGATGTGTGCTCTGCTAAACACATCAGTAATGTGGGTCAATTAAGAGAAATTATTGGTGTTGGTTAAAAAAAAAAGGTCGTTCACATCTGCTTTCTTTATAGCAACATCTGTCACTCAGTACTAGGTATATTTGTTTTGCCATATGAACAGTTGTGTTCAGAAATAAACCAGAGTTTTGCCCGCCACAGCACCCTGTAGGTGGTTAGTGGCTGTACCTGTTATCAGCCAATCCCTAAATATTGGCACAGCATCTCAACTATTTCACTTCTGTAACTTCACCTTTCCTGCCTCCATCCTATCCAGAACAGCATTATCACACAGCAGCCTTTTCCACTGACAGCAAGGAAATTAATATACGCTAAGAAATTTCATCAAAAAATAATAAATCCATACAGCACTAATAAAAATAATTATGACATTATGCATCATCCCAAACACAATCACTTAACCATTTTCTGCAGCTTTATGAAACCTTTATACAACTGAGCACTAGTCTGCCTGCCACTATTCTCACATGACTTGTACCCTGTGATCATTTAAGCAAATTAAACAAACTGGTTTATTGTTTTTTCTAAAGAAAGACACAACTAGTCACACAACAGCAATATTTTGCTTTTCTTTTACTAACACATTAACTGTGACAGTAACAGCACAGCAAGCTGCTGCCAAAACTCCACCCGGGACAAAAATTCTTTTGTCTCTGTAGATGAGGCAGAATTGCAACTATCAAGATGGGAATCAACAAGGTCTAAACAGACTAAAGAATACAGAGTCGGGAAACTTTGATTTTGTAACCTCTATTTCTCCTCTGGCTTTCAATATATCCCATCATCTTGGAAGAATAGATTTCTCAGCAGCCAAGTTTCTCCACCTGTAAAATGTGATGCTTTCTGATGTGTGAGTCTCTCAATCTGTGTACAATTCTGAAATTGTGTTGTGCTACTTGCACCTGATTCCAAGTAAGAAACATGTTCTTGCTCCCTAAATACCACTGAATAATGAAGTTTGATACAGGTTTCAGACAAAGTATGAACTAATGTCTGTAAATGTGAATGCATTTTAAAGATGGGAGCTTTCTCTTCAATTCCTTTTTTCTTTTTGAAGATGGGAGGTGTAAGAAATAGCTTGTCTCTTTTTACTTTTCCGGTTCTATTTATACAATTTTCTCATTAGCGGGTACGTTCCCTTGGAGCTCTGCTTACCCAGCCCATGCATTGTCAGACCCAAGGTTACTGAATAACAGGAAACGTGGCCACAACACTGCTGTGTCAGGGCTTTTCTGCACTGGAGTTACTCCTTGCTCACCGACTGCTCATTAACTCAGACTCACCGAAACCTTTGTAAAGAGCGGTTTGAATATTCCTTAAACCTTTGGTGCAGTCATTGATTTGCCTTTCTTTTATTAATAAACACCAAGGGCACAGGCAGATATCCTTGTGTACACCCACCCAAGGCAAATTTAAAAATATATAAACCCCCAGCAGTTTGCTCCTGGCCCTCAGCAAAGAAATAATTTTAGTCTCCCCCCTTTCCCCAGCAGGGCCTGGGGTTATCAATAATGGGCCTAATTCAAAGCACTTCAGTGGCAAGTACAGCAACAAAACCACACTGCAACTGTTCAGCATTGCCTCAAGTGCACAAGTGATGCGTTCTGGAAGCCAGAAAGTTAAGTTGATGACCAAAACCTTCCCAAAATTTTTCTGTAATTTCGAAAACAATCATTTCACTATGCTTACGTAGCTTGGTGTGCTCTCTGCACAGCCCTCAGTCCTGGAAAGAATAAGGTGACACTTGAAATTTGCATCTTTACTGAAAAACCAACAGAGAAAGGAAAGAATCACCTGATTTGCATGTAATGACAATGCATTTTTTTTCTTTACCATTCTTAATGATGAGAATTTAATGTTAACAGAATGAGCCTGGATTAGGGCACAGCTCACAGGGAAATGCTACATCCAGAACACCTGCACTGCACTGCCACTTTACCCAAAGTTTTCTGTAACAGTTTGGAGGAACTACTGTAAATAAAAGGGAAACAGTAAACAACCTACCCAGTCCAACAAACCGCTATATACGATGATCAAAACCAAAGGCTCAGTGTGAATTACAGTATTCTGAATAAAGCTCATTGGAAATCACATTTCACAGAGCCCCTGAACTACCGAAGAGCTGTTTTGGAAAACAGTTACTTCACAAAAAAAGTAAACCTTCAACCTGAAAACTGAAACGTGCCTGAGCTACTGCTGCAACCCAAGCCCCTCCATCCAGTCTACCTCTAGTCTCAAAAAATAGTTGGAGCAGTTGTGCTAACCTTTAGATGAATATTCAGACCAAGTGCTAAAGTATCTTCTCCAGGTAATCCACAACTCTGATTTTGAAATTTAGACTCATACACATTTGTCTCATTTCACTTCTTTGAAGTGTTTTGGCAGTTTCTAGGTGTTTTTCAGTGAGCCTTGTTAGAGTACAACAGGCAGGAAGCCATGAAAACAGAGTGCTGATACACTGGTCACAAATTACCCTCTCAACCCACAAAAGCCACTGCAGGTTACTGAAAGATTACAACAGAAATGCCCTTGCCCATGAGCTGGTATGAGAAAACATGATGCTGCTGATACATCCCAGACAGACAGGCTGCACTAAAAAAAACCCATGAGCCAACCCTTTCTTGCTTATTTATATCTGAGGTTTTAAGAACACTATTCAACATGGTCACTGACTGATGCTGAGCCAGACCCAAAACATCCTTCATACCCAAAATCTTGTCTTTTAACACCTCATGGTCATTGCAGAGCATCTGGAAAAATAATTTATTGCATGTGTACAATAACAGGAGTATTTCAAGAGCCAGGACCCTTGGAAAAATAGAAATACACCTATTTTTAAGCAGGGATCTTAACGGTTTGACATGCCCTGCTTTGTGTTAAGTTTATGTTGCATTAAGCAAAGGGTGTGGTGTGGTATTTATTCCACAGGCTTTTCCTTTTCTAGACTTCTAGCACTTCAAACAGCGCACTGGGAAAAAATGCAATTGCAAAGGCTGGCCAGTGAGCGTAGGATTACTTCATGAACAGGAAAAAAAAATCCACTGGATGGCCTCACATACTTAGAAATGGCAGGGACAAACACTACTTTTCTGTTCTAAAATATCTCATTGCAGAGGAGAATCTGAACTTTAAAGTCACATGATGATGAAACCATAGGTTTGCTAAACATGCAACGTGTATGGTTTGAATGACTTCAGCCAAGTTCCTGTTTCTCTTACAGAACTGCATGCTTTTTAGTCTGCAAGCGCCTCGATTTTTCACCGTGATGTACAGCAGCTGAAGAACTTATTGTAATATACACACTCTGCTTTCTACAGAAATAGAAAGGGCTATAAGCTCCAAACAATAATTGTATTTCACCTGACATTTCTCAGTGGAAGGCTCAGCCTGTTGTTTCTGTGGAACACTGCCGTGAAAAGGTAAGTGCTTTATATTACTTTGAATATGCAATGTTTTATTCAAGAGGCTCAAATAGTAAAGCTAAGGTTGTAATTAAAAGCTTTTAGTTTTCCCTTCTTTAACAACATTTGAACTACACAAAGTAAAATACTGTATCTGGGAAAGGTCCTCAGAAAGTTGAAATGCATAATGAAACTGAAATTTGATAAAGCTGGGCATTAAGTAGAGAAAATATGAAGACTGTTTTCCAGTAAGTACTTCACTCCCACTGAACCAATGGGAGGTGGATGATGAAATACTCTTCAGTGCTGTGGACAAACGACTCCAACTATTGCCTAAAACCAGTCTTTTAAAGGCTGGACGTTGTCAAACAACCTTAACCCCACTACAGGAATTGTATAGGACAGGAAAGACGTCAGTGATGCAGTTTGGAGATTATGTTTAAGTTACTGTTAGTTCATTTGTATTCTAGAAAAGTAAAAACAAAAGCTTTCGGTTTCTCAGGAACTGGTACTTTTCCACAAGTTAAAGGTAGGATTTCCTAAGTCTTTACAACTTCAAATACTCGCCCAAGAGTAGGAATTGAGATCTTACAAGAAAGATGAATGTAGTATTCCACATTTTAGCCTCATGTACTGCAAGCTGCCCCCATCTTTTAACTTGGCAGTCGCAGTGTGAACAGAAAAGACATCTTCACCCCCAGATCATGTGTTTTCTGAAGTCGATGCAGGACATCCCCACCAAGAGCAGCGTTTCACAAGCAGTGTTATGTGTATCGTTTTATGACTGGATGAAACATTATTTTCCTTCCAAAGGCTGGTGACAGAATGCAGAAAGACTGCCCTACCAAACCTTTTATGGGGGAAGAGTTCTGGCTGCCAGGGAGAAACTCCCCTGGTTTCGGAGCTCTTCCTTCTAGACTTTAAATAAACACAAGTCTCCTTGAAACCAAGCCCTCCTTCTGCAGAAGTTAAACATTAAAGTGGGGATGGGGAACCCAAACCCAATGAAATCTTAGGGACTAAGTCCCCTCAGCACTGAAAAGTCCTTTCACACCTTGTTATTTTTAAACTGCCTTCTGAACACTGTGCTCACTGTGTTGGAAGTGAAGGAGAATGTATTCACTGTGCTTCAGAAAGTAAAAATCAAACATATTTGCTTTAACTGCTGAATTATAGGGGGGAAACTGGGACAGAAAGGGGAAAAAAAAACCAAGAAAAAAGTGAGGCCACATGAAGTTAAGGAAGGATTTGTGACGTGACTGATGGCCAATTAAAGTAACGGGGACCTGGAATAAAGGGACAAAATACTGGAACATGACAACACAAGGAAAGGTAATGCAAATAGCATATTGCACATTTCCCTCAGTAACTAACCGTAAAACAAACAGAAATAGACCTGGCTTCTGCCATAGTTACCCTGACTAAATGGAAATAACAAAGTCAGTTTATGTCATAGTATGTTGTGAGAGAAAAAAAATAATTCAGGTCTTGAGGTGTTTGCACTGTAAGCTGACAGATTCCATTTACAGAGTAAAGGACTTGTCTGCTGTCGTCACCCCCTCCACCCACACCACAGCACAGCATAAACATTACGTGCATTTTGAAAAAAAAAAGTATGGCCCTGCAGTCAATCCAAGAACCAGACAAGAACTGAGGGAATACCGGATCTTCTCACAGCAGAGCAAAATGACTTAATAAATTCCCCTTTTTTTTTTTATGATGGAAACTCTAAGTATTTTGAAAAGAAAAAAAAATAAAATGTGCCCAGCTGTATGAATATTCTGAAATAAAACACATGAGAAATAAACCTCCCTCTGCTGCTCCCATGGAACATATATTTTTATTTTAAATGTAAATTAGTATTACCAGAAGTCTACCAAATTTTGCGAACATTAATACTACCACAGCAGAAGTTGTATTGTTGTCATCCCATCCTTGTTTTAAGCATGAACTTGATGCTTTGGGAATGTTTTCAAGCTAGAGAGACAATTTCTTAGAGTTGCTTTCCACGACAGATGAGCACCTTACATTCACAGGAATCTCTAAAGTTACCCATTGTGGGGTACAAACCTACAGAGAGGTGGTGCCATCTGGGACTGTTCCCAATCCATCAGCTGCGGGGGCTGCAGGGGACTCAGGCTGTTCTGGCAGGGCCCCATTTATACCCCCAGCTCGAAAACCCTAATGCAGCCACTTCATTGGTGGTGAACAGCACCTTGGTAAGCACTGTGCATCCTCAAATTTCACTGAAATCATTACGGAGAGACAAAATATTGCAAGAAAAAAAAGTCAGATTGGCAGAAAGTCAGAAATATACAGGTAGGTGTGACCATTTTACAGAGAGGGCACGTGTGTTTCAGCTTGTAGGAAGAACTGGGCATGTCTGATGGCACCCCCTGCACACCAGCCTTTCCTACCACCATCTCAGCTCCAAACTGCAATTTGCTCTTTTTAATAGTGAGACACCAGAACCAAACACGAAAAGAGTCCCTGACATTATTATTGTGATTCTTTTAAGCTTCTAGGAATAATTTAAGGGGGAAAAATTAGTAACTACAGCATTGACTTTAATCTTATTTCCTATACTAAAAATATTTCAGAATTAGCTACAAACTGCTAGGAGATATTTTTTCTTCTGTAATAAACACTTTATTGAATTAAAAAAAGAATTATACTCACACTGACTAACCACAGCAAAAGAGATTGCTCTTTTGGTAAAATTTTCTTTATGTGGGAATCCTGAGGTGATTTTTCAGGACATTCCCTTTAAAACAGCACACCCAAAAAATTTTCCTTAGCTCAGAGTTTTAATACTTACACTGATTATAATTATAAATATATAGTTGCACTGTTATTTCCGCGAAGTGAGCATGTTAATTCTAGGCTGAAGAGATTACTTTTGTTTCGTGTAAATCCTTCCTCAGTTGAGGTAATTTAAAAGACATACACTTAGGTGAGGTTAATAACATTTAGATGGAGAGGAAGCATCGATGTTAATTATGTAACAATAACGTTCATGTCTGTGGTTACCACTGAAACTGCTTCAAGCATCCGTCTTGACACCGAGTGAGGGCAAAACACACCCTCAGCCTCTGCTTAACACCGTGCTGGTTTATCGTAACACACCACAATGTGCAAGCAGGTGGGTGCAGGAAGAGAAACCAAGCTGATGCACTTGCATGCACAGCGAGCTGCAGTTACTGGAATACGCTGCATTAAGCCTCACTTTGTCTTCAACGCCCAAAGAGTATTTAAATAAAATTAAAAATACATTGTTATGTCGAACCCAGTATCAGTACCAAGGCCAGGTCCTGAGCAAATTTATTCAAGTTCTGGCATCTTTTTTTTCTCCTGTAATTTGATATAAGGCCATCTGATTTCCTCTGAAACCCCAAACTACGTCCTTTGTTTCCTATGCAGTGATGTTACCAGAAAAGCTGAATGTTGCTAAATTATTCTGAGATTCTTTGCAAGGACAGTGAGTACAGTTAGTTGGCCCATGGCATATAAAAGTTGTTGAGAAGACAACGGAGATGTTCACAGTACCAGAACTGAATTCTTATATTCAGCCCTGCAAAAGGCCTGATGGAATTTGCAGGTAACACCCTGGTGGAACAGCTCTAAATGTAAATATTTCTTAACCTTGAATCTACAGTGTGGGATGATAACAAACTTTCTCAGATGCTCAAGCGGTCACAATCCTTCACCAGATTAGGCTTCAAATCTCTCTCCTAACAGAAGATCACAATTTGACTAACAGTTTCCTTCATTTTTGAGACTCCTCCCAAGCATTTAGGAAGAAATCAATTGTAGAAGTTTAAGTTTCACACACAAGAGTTGCTCATATTTAGTAAACTACTTTTAAACTTCAAAATTATATTGACTCTTAACTTGCTTCAGAGACCTCTGCCCATCAGTTCTTTCCTGCATGGTGCACCCCAGCTCAGAGGCTGGAACACAGAGTCTCACCAGCCAGCCTTTCCCTCCTGCAAGACCACCTGTAACACAAAACATTTCCCCTGGGTGCATCAGTCCTTCCTGCAGTGCAATCTCTCAGAAAATAACCTTTTCTAGAAGGGAAGAAACTCTGTCTTTAGAAAGGGACAAAGAACACTGCTGAATCAAAACATAACTCCGTGCTTTTCTATAAATGAAATTATAATTATATAAGATTATATACACATTTAATCAAAGCCACTTTGATAAGTCAACTTTTCTAATTAAAACCAGTATTAGAATTCCAATTTTGAGGAGAGATTAGAAATATCAGAAATGTGAAGTAGTGTCAGAGGTAACAACCATAAATTAACTGTCAAACAGTATTAAGACACTGACTTATCTATAATGAGCACTGCTTAAAAACATTAATGCATCTCTATGAATTTTTGCCAATTTAAAATTACTTTCACTTTAAGAGTTAACATCACTGGAATCCCTTTATAGAAAAGGCATTATGTACAACTAAGTATGCAGCTTCTTGCCACTATGACTTACAGAAACTTCTGTAAGGAGAACTCCGTGGGCCTGTCTTTGCCTGCTTGTTCAGACCAGCTTTAGGTAAGACACAACAAAGTAAAACCACCAAAGCCTAACACAAAAGTTGGAATCTTGGTGAATAAAGAAGATTTTTTTTTTTCCCCCTAGAAAACACTCTACACTGTAAAAATGCCTATTTGTTTAACTTTCTCCAGTACTGAGGAACATCTTTCATCAGATGTTCAAAATTAATTACGAATAGTGGGTTCATTATCTTATGTTTAAATATACTTATTCTTTGCAACTAAGAAAGGTATGTTATTTTCTGCATCAATCAGCACAAAGTGCACAGAAATTTTCTCTTAGAAATTGAGCTAATTATGCTTTTAGGGAGTCTGGAAAATGTATATATCCATATCCATTACAGTTTTTCACGAGTACATATTATGTTCTCATAAAAGCTTTTTGGCTTAAAAAATAAGGAGCCTCCAAGCATTTATACAGTAGCAAAATCATTATATCAACATATCACAGAGTCATTACAGTTAACAGCCTATCCATATTACTCTCAAAATTCCCTATTTCCAGGAATTTATAATGCAGTTGTAATAAATGGTCCTTGCTAAAACTTTATCAACAGGTTTATAATGCACCAGTAATCGTTTCCTCAAAGTTGAGCATGCAGAAAAGGGTTATTTTTTGCCGTTTTATGCAACGGCTACATCTAAGAAATGACAGCATTATTAACGTATAAAGATGTTACAGTGTAAAAGCAGTTTGTTCATAACAGTTCCTAAACACTCTCATTAATTTTATATGGGCTCCTCAGTACAGACTGCAGTTATGAAAGGCTTTTTTTCAGAACAGAAAGGAAGCAAAACTAAAACAAAGATAGGAATGTGGCTTGTGCCTCATATTGTGATTATCTTTGCATTTTCCTCAGTATGTGGTGCGAGACTGCAGCTGGGTTCAAATGATCCAAAATTCCCACCCTTGTGACAGGACAGTGGAGCTTTTTGTGGCTGAAGCTGCTGCCCACACACTGGATTGCCCTGCAAACTGCCTTGGCCTTTTTTGGCGAGATGGAGAGGAAAAGCAGCTCCACCTAAACAGAGCCAACTCCTTCCTCACCCACTGAGCAGCCAATATTCCATATATTCCACAGGCAACATGAGTGTGCTAGATCCTGGCTGTCTACAAAGCTGAGCTGCATCAAGTGAGGAAAAGAGGGGGCACAAACCACAAAAAAAATAAAAAGGCAGATTTCTCTGGCTAAAAATAATTTCAAGCTAACTTGGGTAATAACACAGGAGTGTAAAATCCACCAAGAAATTACTGCATGTATTCTGAACACATGGTTCATACGCCTGACTGCACATAATATATTCAATGCACAGACAGCCATTATAAACTGTTTTTTAAAACTTGTTTCACCTTCCTTTTCCAGTTCCGTTTCAAACACCATTGAACAGGAAATAAGCACAGTGTGGAAAGAAAGATGACTTCTCACAACATGACGTGGATCAGCTACCCAAGCAAGAGCCAGATTTTCACTTCCCCAGAAGAGATCGAAGCCGTCATAGCTTCTCAAAACGTCATATCCCGACTTATGCACTGTTACATTGCCTTTTTTGTACCCACAGGATTAACAGCTGGCATATGTATTTTGATCATTTTCATAAAGAATTATTTGCAGAACAAAAGAGGAAGCTTGGACTTACTTCTTCTACACTTCACCATCAGCAGTATTATAATGATTTTTTTATCATTTACTGTCATCACTAGACCTGACTATTTAACAGCAACCCGCCTTGCCTGTAGTGTACTGTCATTTTTTTTCAACTTTGGTTATTTCAATTCTCAGTATGTTTTCATTTTGACACTTCTCACGCTATTACTGGAGAGATTTTCACAATGGGCTGCTCTCTGCAAAGCCACCCAAAGACCCATCTTGTGTGTTGGGCTTGTGCTCACATGCAGCTTCTGCTTGTCCCTGACGGAGGCAGTGCTGGTTGGCACCGATAATTATCCGCTGGAAGCACACTGCCAGCTGGATCCATTATTTGCGTGGCCTGAATACGAGATTGTTAAATTCACCTTTGGGTTTGGAATCCCATCATTCCTTCAGATCCTCTGTTTTACTCTTCTCTGGGCTAAAGAAGCACCTGCTGGAGCTCCAGCCTTGCAGCAGCACATCCGCACTTACCCCGCCGTGTACGTGACCAGCGTGACAATATTTATTTGCCGCCTGTTTTATAACATCATGATTCTCTTCAGGACAACACTAAAACTACAGAGGAGCATCGGAACTACAAAGAATGAGCTTGTGATGAACGTTGCAGAAATAGTGTTGTTCTGTGAGAGCTGTGCTAGTTTGGTAGTTATACTTCTTTTTCATAAACCGTGCAAGGAGGAAGTACTTAAAGTCATACAAAAGTGCCGAAGGAAAACCAGGGCCAACAATCACCTTGAAATACCAGAAACAACCATGACCCATCAAAGTGGGTCTCAGTAATATGTGATGTTCTAAACAACCGTCAATCCACTTGGCTTTTTAGCTTGTGGGTTTTGGTTTGGTTTTTTACTTCTTCAAAAAAAGGGCAACTATTCCTTCTTTAGAACCCAAGCTTGGCCTATCTTACAGCTAGCAGTACTGGAAGAAAGAAAGATGGTCAGTTCTAGTACTTACAGTGATCTGTGAGAAAACATCCAGGTTCTGGGGCTGTTTGAGGTTTTTTTCATATATATACACATATATGTTTAAATCATCTATTTTTCTGCAAGCATTGCTTCAAAGTCAGGTAGAAAGATGAGTACTATTGCCATAGAACTGTGCTTCTGCAATAATATCAATGCCCTAGCAAAGCTGCAAACAAAACTGTGGCAGAAAGCAACTTTGAACAAAGGTCAAAATCTGCAGTCAGAGCATTTTCTCAGGTGTGCTTCCTCCTCTGACTTCTTACCCTACAAACTACTTATTTCTATAACATTGCTATATAACTGGTATATGTAATTCCAGTGGCAGCAGCAGTGAAATTTTTGTCTGAATTCCTGTGCCAAAAAAAAAGAAATCAAATTAATGGAAACACGGGTCCATAAAGGAAAGCTTTGGGTCCTTTGTGAGGCACTGAACTGGAAAGATCAACAGGATGGCTAATTAAAACTTTGTGCAAGAATGAAAGCTTTTTGTTAATGTACTCTCAGCTTCCACTTTGCACTTAGACTTTCAGCAATTATTGATTTAAGCCATTCCTGATGAGTTCATTCAGAAGCGTGAAGTCGTTGTAAGAGTCACATTCAGTACTACACTAACTGGAAAGCAGAGAAAAGCCAGCCCAGAACAGTAGAACTGATGTGTATTTTTAAGAAGCCAAACAAAACCCAAGCCCCAGTTCCTAACTGGAATCAAGGCTCTGCTGGAGACAAGATAGAAGCATTGTACATTTAGATGAGAATTGATGGGTAAATGGTGCAAAATAGGGAAAAAATCTGAATGAGAAGAAAAGAGATATTGTGCAGGAGTTTGGATGAAGCCCTGCAGGATCAGTAGCTGATGCAGGCTGAGATGTAGGTGCAAAGCTGTAAATGCTTGCTTTGAGCACATTGTTACTGCCACCAAATCTGGCCAGGAGCCACCTCAGGCATTTGGCTTCAGCTTCACCTTTTCTTCTCACAAAGGTGGAGAGAACGGAAACAGGAAAAGCACAAAATTGTACTAAAACTTGGATAATGACGTAGACTTAGATTGCAAAGTTATAAAAATACAGTGCTGTGATGAGGAAGGCTCAAGGAAGTTGAAAAGTTGTGAGAAAAGCTATTTTGATGCTTAAATCTGTGCCTTTGTGTGAAACCTGGACGCTAAAGGAACTGAGAGGGGTTTTTTTGCAGTTATATCCCTTGAAAGATCTTCCTGATGGGGTCCAGATTTGTGTGGGGAGCTGGTGTAAATCAGCATGGGCTGCCTAAGAGAGAAAAGCAGGAACTGACTGATCAAGATGAACATCTTCCACAAGGCAAGAGCCAAGTGCAGAAATGGAAGAATAATAATCATACAGAATACAGATCAAGTATCTAGAGATATGGATCTAGTCTTGGACATCCAAACCCTGAATTGTATGGACCATGACTGTATCACATGCAAATAAAGGGCAATATGTAATCCCACTATGACTGTAAGGACCAACATTTCCACAAGATGTAAAAATCAGCTGGTACAATGTCTGCATTACATTGTGTCAGCCTGTTCCCCTGTTCAATTTTGTTCTGCTGCCAGCACGAACAGACGGATAATTAAAGAAATCTGCATATAAACAGATCATTATAGAACGTGGTCAGAAAGGAAGTATGTAGATAAGAATCATCTCTTTGAACACAAGAGCAAATTTCATACTTGTGAAAGGAATTCTCAGAGGTTTTGTTTTGCACCTGAGAAGAGGGAGATTAAACAACACAGACCAAAGATCAGCTTTGCAGAAAGAAGTCTGAAGAGATGAGTTGTAAGAGCTGCACATCAGTGAAAAAGCTGACAGACTGAGTGAAAGAATATGTCAGAAGATGCAAGCTGTTTATCCCAGCTCAGAAAGTCAGAGTTTCAGCTGCACTGTGGATAAGGAGGGTATTTTGTAGTATGGGGAATACGTGCAAATGATTCTACTTTATTTCCATACATTTTATATTTAAGGATGAAAGAATAAATACTGTGTTGTTTCTGAGTCCCGAGTTACTTTGAAAAGTGCCTAAAAGAAAATCAAGTTAATAAAAGTTGGCTGGGACCTGGGAAGTGGTCTGATGGTGAGTGAACGCCAGTAACACACCTGTGAGGAGCCAGAAGGTTGAGCAGGGGTAGAAGGTGCTTCATGATACTCTCAGCAAGGTCCACAGCTAGAGCAGAGCCATATCTGAGTGTCTCAGACAATAAAACCTGCAGGGACCTGCTGCCAGATCGAGGATCTGAGAGTGAGTACACCTTGTCAGAACGAAGGACTGTGTGTGAGTCTGTGAGCCCTCGGGCAGAGCTCCTGGCTGCTGTCTGTGAGATGGGAGCACATGTACTCTGTCTCCTCCCTGTCCACATGGAAAAAACCTGAGTATTTTCTGGATGGCTGGATATTGCCACAAAGAAATTTCTCTGTACAACGAAAAGACTTTGCAACTGAATAGGAGAAAACAAAGGTAAACAGGAGGGAAGAGGTTGAAAAATGCAAAACAGTAATGCAGTAGTTATGAGTATAAATTTTAGTGATATAGAAATGCTTGCATAGAATTATTCTTGATAAAAGTCAGAGCTTACATTAAAGTTTAGGACAATGAACATGTGGTCCTGGAGAAAATTTACTTGCATCCAGCTAGAATATGAGAGCAAACACTCCTATGTGCAACAGGGAAGGAACTCAGACAGTCTCCCAAAATCCTTCTAATGTTGTCTGATATGAGGGAGAAAAGAGCAGCTTTCACTAAGATTAAAATTAATATTTTTAAATAATAATCTGAAGAGCATTTTTAAGAACAAAATAAAATCTCCATGCTGTGAGACTTTTTTCCCTTATGCAAGCAGCAGCTCAGTTGAACCCTTACTTCTCCCAGGCTTCACCCAGTTTTGAACAGTATGTTCCAGAAGAAATACAGCATATATTTTTATAGGCAGGCTGTCAAAATTAACTGAAGGGATATACTGGAAAGTTCAAAGAATATTTTACTTCTGTACTGGTAATATTTGTATCTTTCCTAGACTTCGGTCTCCATTTGAAAAAAAACCACTTTGTTCAGTAGAAGAAGAGAAACGATCAGGCTGCTGAAGTTAAAGCATGAATTTCTGAGTTGGTAACATGTTTTGGAAAGGAACATGTAGATACTCAGGACTCATCATTACTGAACCAGCTGGCTCAAACTTGATCTGATCCCACTGCAAACAACATTTGAGCTGGAGACTGGATGTGCACACTTGAATCACAGCTCGAGCTGCTACATCCCATTGTGTATTTCTAAGCTTGCCCTTAGTTACATTCTAGTATTAAACTTACAGACACTGAAAGGGCACCAGTATTATTTATCTTGATTTTGAGGTAGCTGCAGAAGATTTGGGGCAGGGTGAAAGCTCAAGCAATTCAGCCAAAATAAGTACTCTATATACTGTGTCCACCAAATATGTTGCACATAAATAAATTCACTAACGGATAGAGTGAAAGAATTCATTTCACTTCCATGGTACAAAGTGTCCAGCAAAGGACTGCCAGACTCAGTCACTAAAATAAAAATGATGTTTTGCAAAATTTTTTTAAAATAGCATTTGAATAAAGCCTGAAGTCCTATGATGGGGCTTTGAGTAATCTGGTTTAGTGGAAGGTGTCCCTGCTCATGCCAGAGGGCTTGGATCTAGATGGTCTTTAAGATCCCTTCCAAACCAAACCATTGTAGGATTCTGTGATCTTTCACTGGACAACATTTTGTGGCCCAGTTTAGTAAAATTTTTAGATTATCCCTCAAGAGTTTTGCAACATACACTTTAGGAAAAAAAAAAAAAAAAGGTTTTACCAGAATAGTTTGAATGGGTTTGAATGGGTGTTGTCCCTGGAAAAGGAAAAGGCTGAACTTTAAAAAATTATTTTTAGTAAGAAAAATGCATTCTCAGAATTATTGGCAACTGAAAAGCCTAAATACACAAAATAAACTCCATCCAAGGTTTTCTGCAGGCACAAAAACAATTAATTCCAGCTCAAACTAAGTTTGATTATTTGCAAGAAAGATTATTTGCTACTGCGTCTGGACAGGATAAAGTATGAGGGTGCTCTAGAGCACGGTAATGGATGCTGATTTCATTCAGTGGTTGAAAAGGTGAGAGAGAATTTGGACATCAGTCTATTTGAAAAACCTCATGAACAGTACAACAGCATCTGTATTTCCTCTAGAGACAGATCCAGTAGAGATTCTTATACAAATCTTGTTTCTTCTGCAGATGGTTAGATTACAGTGTAAGCATTCCAACAAAATATTAATTTATGCTTCCTTCTCTTCCATGCAATACAGTACCTTACTTTTTTCAGCTGTCTATACCCTTGCCCTTATCTAATTTCTCCAGGACTCAACAGTTTCATACTCAAAACACTTCCACACTTCTGACAGAATCCAACAGTCCCTTACATCCTAGAGGGTTTATCCAGCTGGAGAGGCTGCCACAGAGTGCTGGCACAAGAGCTGTGACGCATCAGACCTCTCAACGTTGTTCTCTCCCTTACTCACACCTCCTACTTTCTTCCTCCTCAGCTGCCACCTTTTAGCAGCACAATAACAGGCACATATGTTGAAGTCTGCTGAATTACACAGAATATCTTCTATTATACCCCACATTCAGCCTCCAGGTGCACCGAAGCACATCACAATTACATCAGTGCTTCTGACTCTGGTGTTAGACATGTTTACTGAGATATTTACAGTGCTTTACACCTTGACTGCTACATAAAAATAAACCAGGAAAATTCCAAATGCTGGATTACTGGGGTCTGACATTATACAAATGCTACTGCACCAGTTGCTTTCATACATGGCCTCAACAATCACTATTAGGAAAGAGAAGTGGAACTTTAAGAGTCAATACTGTCACAACTGTGACCGTGGGTCATTCAGGCAGTGACTGTAAAGTCCTGTGGAATACCTGCAACTGATGGGGAAAGAGCAAAAGCACAACATCCAGCAGCTGCTAAAATTACTTTGAAGCATTTTATGGAATATGGAAATGACAAACAGTGCAATTAGGATAGATTAATCAGTAACAATAATTTGACTGCATAAACAAGGGCCTGAAAATGCTGTGATCTGTTTTAGGAAATAGATTCAGAGGATTCACACAATCATCTCATAGAATATTTAGTGAAATACAGAACTCTCTAATTATGATATAACAATACAATATACAAAATTACCATAATACTAGATATGACCTCTTATGCTTCACAGTTCTACTAGCACAGAAAACAGTTACTTCATGGGTCTTTTAAAAGAGAATTTCCTAATAATTCTGCAAGTATGGAAAAGTGACATATTTCTTAAAATTAATTCTAACAAGAAAATTAGCATTCAGATTTAAACATTTTACTAGCAAATCAGCTGATATTCACAGCTAGACAAGCAAGGACAGACAGACCAGCTGATTATCAAATCCAGGCCCCCATAATAACAAACAACTGACACCCAGAAGTAGACGTTATACACGAAGAAAAGTAAAAAATCCTTCAGGCCCTTGCAAGATCAGTGGGAGCTCTGAAGGACAGAACTAAGTACAGCAAAACCACATGATCAACAAAAAACAATAAAGACTCTTTTTAATCCTGTTCTTTTATGACAGCAAAAAATTAAGACCTTCAAAGCTGGTATCACAAGATTTTTTCTAACATTTACATTATTCCAGTCCTACAATGCAATCGTATTTGTACACTTCTCAAAGCAAAACACTTTAGGCTCTGTCCTCATCATCCTGTATTAAAACACTCCATTCCACACACAGTGGAAATCTTCTGTTCAGAAAAACTTTACCAGCACCAATCTGCGCAAACATTCTTTTGATCTAAATAACTGATTCCAAAACTATTTATGAAGAGCTGTTATGCAAGAACATCTTTAAAAACTTTTTCAGTAACACTGCCAAAATCCTCTGTTCCTATGCACAGTGTGCTACAGAAAAACCAGCAAATAATATATTTGCCTCCAGGAAGGCAAAGTGCTTCTGCCCCTAAAGCCACTCATGTAAAGAACCCCTGCTTCACTTTCCTACAGATAAGGTCCTTTGTAATCTAAAGATATTTGACCACTGTAATTGATGTCATACGTTTAATGATAATGACATGTTAATTGCTTACTCCACACTTCTGAAACTGTCACACTGTCTTCCTGAAGTCCTAAACGCTGAGATCCCACTCATCTTTCTCCAGCAGCAGCAGCAGCATGCTGCAGGGATGGACAGCAAAGCCCCATGGCCCTTAACGCTCAGGTGTCACATCAATACAATCACAGAAAGCCACAAATAAAACATTGCGCTTTCATCAGGAAGGTTTGACTTTCTTCCCCTTCTAAGGACTCTGGCCACCAGTAGGTGGTGGTACTGGAAATGTCAAGTTTTTTTACCCCCTGCAGATGAAATGCAAAACTCCACCTGCAGCACTCGTGGTTTAATGCAAAACTGAGGCTCCTCATTCTCTGTAGGGTAAGCTTATTTCATCCATGTGATTTTGAGCTGAGCAATTCTAAGAAGTAAGAGAATGACAACATGTACCTGAAAATCTAAATACAAACAGGCAAAACGGGATCGACTTGAAGGTAGGAAAACTGAAATTTATCTAGTCCGTTTGGCAAATGACCCTTCTCAGATGCTTGATGTCTTCAATCAAATATTTCCCTTTAGACTGCCCAGAGGCTTTTAAAAAATAGCACAAATAACAGTAATAATTGCTTTACATCTATGTAAAGTATGCTTCATTGCAATTTGCAAATAAATCTCTTAATTATCGATCAGCTGAGCTCTAGATTTGAACGGACTATAAAACTTAAAAAAACACCAGAGGCAGAAAGGAGGGTGCAGTGAACATTAGGCAAAATAAAACTGACTAATAGGAGAGAAAAGATGCTTGAGTAGTTCCAGTAAAAAAAGAAACCAGCAGAAACAGGGTTAATTCTAGCCTTATAAGGCTGTTCAGCAGCACTTCAACTGCACACAAATTAGAACAAGCCTGGGAATCTATAAAGCTTGTTTTATTGCCAAGGACATGCAGCAAGATCTGCATTTTGCTCTTGTAAACTACCCTTTATTTAACACGTTTTAAAGCAGAATAGACTTTTATACGATTTTTGCTTTTACTGCTGAATCATCAACAGGTGGCATCCGCTGCAGCTCTGCACACCTAAATGCAAGTTTTTACCGAGAGGACAGTGGAAGTTGGCACATCCATTACGTGTGCAGCCAGCAAGGAGCAGCCTGCTGCTGTCCGGAGGAAAATCAGCTCGGGAGAAATGGAATTAAGGTAAAATAAAGTGTTTCACAGTACGTAGTTACCTGTAATGCTTTTAATTGCTTGGCTTTTGGCGGCCTTTCAGATGTCATTAAAATCTGACCGCAGACCGACCTTTCAAAATCAATTGCTCAGGCTGTTAACTTATCTTTTATTGTATTTAAATCTGTTTTACTGTCTTATTCACAAATAAAAGCATGTTACATAAAGACAACAGTTTATGTCTGACTTCCATAGCTGCTTGAAACAAGCACCGAACCTTCTTCTAGTAAGTGTAATTTCATATGGGTATTTTAGCATGAAGATTTACACTATTAAAATGATTCAAAATACAGCAACAGATACTGGGAACTCATGCCTGTTTCACAAAGAAATAGAAGCTCTGGAACCCATAACTTTATTTAAGTATCTGTAGCTATTTCTGATGACTTGAATACATTTAAGCAAACTCAGAGCTATATTTCTGACAAAAAATATCCTAACACTCCAACTCCACTAGTGGTCTGCTCTTTCCTCCCTCAGACTGCACGTAGGCAGCATTTAAGTCATTGAAATGTGGAAATGCGCATTAATTTTATTAGCAAACAATTTTTTTATGTTTTCATGTAAATAAAAATCAAGGGTTTGATAGTAAGATGAAGATTAAAGCAATGCAAAATATTTAAAGCTTAACAGAAAATACGCTGGTTTGTAATTTTCTTGCTGTTTTATTTGTTTGGGGTGTCTTTTGTTTGGCTCTTTTTAAAAATAAACTTCTAGCAATGCTTCAAGTGCATTACACTCAACATTTAGAAGTAAACAAATCCGATAACTGGTATTTTCCATTACTACCCGGAAGTCAGCGAAACATCATAAATCACAATGGAAAACAAATTGAGTATAATAATGTCAGTGTAAATCAATATGCTGCTTGTATTACCTTCATTTCTAAAATTTGCCTTTCCCTCCCACTGAAAGCAGCAGGAACCAACTGCTTTTCATCTCTGCTGCTTTCTCAGCCACAGACTCTGCTATTTATTAGCCTTACAAGCTGACAGAGTAAATATATACATCTACATATTTTAAAAATACAGGTTTTCTTTATTAGGTTGAACTCACTCATCTGATTTCTCTGTATTTTTGCATTTTCTAATACTGAACCCTTGATGAGTACACACAATTTTAACAGACCTGCCCTCACAATGTATTTTCATCTAGAACAAATTTGAACTCTTTTAAGTGAGCCTTTGCATATATATTAGAACATGATGTTTCCTACAACCTCAGCTGTGATGTTAAGTTAGCAGAGGCTAATGGCACATGGAACAGCGCTGGAATATGAGATTAATCATTTTCCATTTGCAAATTGCAGGTCCAAGGATGTTCATTGATTATTAAAAGAAAACAAATGGAGCTAAAATTCCACTGCCTTCCAACTTGCATGAAGACACACTGCTGATGAAAAGCTTTTATTACAGAGACCCAAGTACCACCATGGTAAAAAGATTCCTACATGATCTTAAGGCATACAGGAACTGCAAATTCTCTCATTTGCAATGTATATAGTGTCCTGTAACACAAATTAAGACATTCACTATTTGTAGTATTATATTTCAGTCAGTTTTAAGTCTTATTAATCTGACTTTTAAAGTGTTTTAATTTCCTATACAAAAGTCTGTATCTTTTTCAATTCCAATCAAAAATGCTTGCTAGGAATTCAGTTGAAACCAACCAAAAATCTGATTTTTTTGGTATTGCCACCAAACTGTAAGTACTAGTATCTTTTCTGCAGATATTTAAACCATGGAAACTTATTCTGCCTCAATATCACCTGTTATATGTAACAGCACAACCTTTAACCTGAATGGATCCCATTTGTGTAACGAAAGCATATCCTCTAGGTTAGCGGATAAATCAGAACACCAACAATATGTTATTGGCCTTTTCTTATCGTGTCTTTACACAATATTCCTTTTTCCTATCGGTTTTGTAGGAAACATTCTGATACTGGTTGTCAACATTAGCTTTCGGGAAAAAATGACAATTCCAGACCTTTACTTCATAAACCTGGCAGTGGCTGATCTCATTCTAGTGGCTGATTCTCTCATTGAGGTGTTTAATCTTGACGAGAAGTATTACGATATCACCATCATTTGTACCTTTATGTCTTTGTTCCTTCAGATCAACATGTATAGCAGCATTTTCTTTCTGACATGGATGAGTTTTGACAGATACCTAGCACTGGCCAAAGTAATGAGGTCCAACCTATTTCGCACTATGCAGCACGCTAGACTGAGCTGTGGGCTCATATGGATGGCGTCCATTTCGGCAGCTCTAGTCCCATTTACAGCTGTGCACTTACAGCACACCGGAGAGGTCTATTTTTGTTTTGCAGATGTAAAAGAAATCCAGTGGCTAGAGATAACCCTGGGCTTTATTATCCCCTTTGTGATCATCGGTCTTTGTTACTCATTAATTGTTCGAGTCCTTATAAAAGCACACAAGCACAGGAGTCTCCGTCTGCGGCGACAGAAGGCTCTGCGCATGATTTTTGTTGTTGTCCTGGTTTTCTTTATCTGCTGGCTCCCTGAAAACGTCTTCATTAGCGTCCAACTTCTCCAGAGGAAAAGCGAGCCCGTCTCTTCAAACAGCCCATCCTTCAGGCATGATTATCCTTTAACAGGACACATTGTGAACCTAGCAGCTTTTTCTAATAGCTGCTTGAACCCCTTAATTTACAGTTTTCTGGGGGAAACCTTCAGAGACAAACTGCGACTGTACATTGAACAGAAAACAAAAATGTCAACATTGCATCGCTTCTGTCAGGCTGCCTTAACGTCTGTCATTCCTGACAGTAATGAGCAATCAGAAGTGTGATTTAGTGTCATTGTATAAAACATATGACTGTGAAGTTGTGCAAACGGTGAACAAAATGCTTGCTACTAACAGAAAAAAAGTGCATTTGTGTGTGTGTATATATATGTGTATATATATTGTATCGCTCTACTGAGTACTGAAGGTTTATATTCAAAATGTTTTTATGACAAGACTTTAATGTAGAAGAGTATGTTTTAGTCAGATTTATATTTAATTATGAACAGAATTATTAAAAGCTGAGCACTGAAGAAGCTTTATTTTGTATTATACATGTATGAATGACTACAAGAGAAAATTTTATCAACCTAGGAAGACTCTAGATGTAATCTGATAATCAGAGATGATACTTTGCTGGTGTATACAAGGTACTTCCACTGAAATAACGAAGCTGCCGTAACAGTGAGGAAAAATCATTACAACATATTGATGTGGAGATGCAGAAAACATTGATTTTTTTTCACCCGAACATGTTAAGATGAATGACTTTGCTTACAAGAACTACATAGTACTATCGTCACTGTGTCTAGCATGTCTTCCGTGATTAAGTTTTTTTAATCTTAATATAATCAAGCATAGTGATGAGTTTTTGTCTCCTAAATGTAATCTACTGTTTACATCAGTACTTCATCAAAACCAAAATCATCTGTAACCCTAGTGCTCATCTCAAAGAACTTCACAGAGGCAAAATGAAGTGCTTCATTCTGTCTGTTAAGGATTGACCCAGATGATCTCTCTCTGAGCAAACATAATTGGCCCTTTTGTCAAAAATGTCAGTGCCCCAACACTGGGTACATTCACACCTGCCTTCGGATTTGAGTGCGCATTACACGAGATCTCTTCACATTCAGAGACTCTATTTTGATTGCCAGAACAAAATGCTGTGATTTTTAGGGAAGTGTCACTTTCTGCAAAAGATATTGTAGATATTGTGGAGATATTGCTTATGAAAGTGACAGGAACCTCCATTTTTAGAAAGGAATAACATATGTAATGGAGAGTGTGAATAGTGATTATCAAATCTGAACTCTGTGCACACCCATCCCACCTCCAGAGACCACTGGCCTTTCAAGACTGTAAGATGTATTTTGGATGCTTTGATCATTTGAAGATTAATTACACTATGCAAACAAATGATAGCACCACTTACTGGAAAACAATAGTGTTTCTTTTCTTCTAGCAAATAATTGGCTTTTAAATCTGATTGATGTTTAGCACAGGTTGCTCCTGAACTTGTTCAGATGAAGCTATAAAGTTCCTAGAGATTAGTGTGCAAGATCATTAAAACATCACTTGCTGTGTCTCTCAAGTGAACAAACTCATTTCACTTCTGTGCTTATTGACTGAAGCACCAGAACTCAGCAGAATAAGATGCTCTTTCCTATTTTCAAAAGTCATATATTAATTAATTAGCACAATAACAGATTTTAAAATGTAGACCTTTAAAATAACGACTAAAGCTACTAAAGCAATAAAGAAAACAGTGAAAACAATGATTCCACTCATATTTCTCATGAAATATCTCGAATTTCCTAGTGGAAGTTTTGGCCACAAAAGACTTGACCTATAAACAGAAAGGCCACGAGACGATGATGGCTGAATTTGAAATAGATAGCTGGATATTCCTGCAGCTCCAACAGGAACTACAGGGTGGGGTCTGAGGCAACTGCAGATTATTTGCAAGTGATTGCTAATCACAGTCTAAGGAAAAATGTGTTTAGTCCCATCCTCCCTGTAGAACACCGAATAGATCTCCTCTCAAGAAAGATGCAAGCATAGCACGAGCTGCTAAAATACACTTAGCAAGTCCTGTCCCACCATTGTGCTGCATCACACTTAGCCCTTTTTGCTCAGTATTTTCCCTTTTGGAATTAGCCACAATTATTTAGGTGCTATGGGCTGCCAACAGACATTCATCACACCATCAAAGACGGCTATTTCAGACAACCCCAGCTGAAGGAAGGGATAATTGTCTTGGCAGTGCCATTCTGAGGAGTAAGACATCTTGAGTTTACAGGTTTATTAGGTTTGTGCAATCCTGACACTTGCCATGAATAAATAACTTATTTGAGGTTACAGGAATACACTTTCCCAATTGTAGTTCTTGCTTATTTTGTTTTTATAGGAATAAGATCCTTTCCCCTCCTCCTTCCTTCCAATACAAGGATCACATTTTTGATCAAGGGTATGGTAGAAGCCTTTCTCCTACCCCTGCAGAACACAAATCAAGACAATCTTTGTGCAGAAGCTTATAATAATAAACAAACAGCAATAGCAAATGCCTGCTCATGCACCCTACAAAGTAGTTTGTTTCTAAATGATCATATTCAGTAATATACAGTGACATCTAGGAAAGATCAGATTACTATAGCATTAAGAAAACAGTATTTACTCAACCCAAAACAACCTATTGCATGTTTAAAACCGAATTACAAACCTAAAATACCTGATGATTCCCTACTGCTGATATTTTGGTACAGGCTTATGAACTGTGCCTGAAATTACTAAATTTAAACATACCTCTTACTTTAAATGCAAAGCACTCTCCCAGCTGAAAAAACTGCACACTTATTCCCAAAGCTTTTTTTTTAAACAATAACTCTGTACAAAGTAATATTTACAGAAATGTCATACAACTTCCATGTGTTTATGTACACAACATGCTTTCTGCAAGCCGTCATCTCGCAGTAACTTGCTACTGTGGCTTACCCATGGACCAAAAGGATCTCAGCTTGATGTGTCATTTTCTTTAATTTCAAAGAACATAATCACCAGCAAATAAAACCTTTTCTAGAGTGTAGAGGAAAAAGGGAATGGGAGCAAGAATTTCGATATAACTCCTTCACTTTTTTTCTCTGGTCTCTCACAAATTGTTTAATTGCTGAGTTTAAGGAAAAGATTCCATATGCCTTTCTAAAACACTGGACTGATGACTACTATAAGATTTAAAAACCTGTTTATCACAGTTGCTTACAATCTTTGCTATAATAGTCTTTATCAAGTTTCCAGGCATGAAAAGTCTAGTATTAGGAAGAGCTCACAGAAAAAGAGGAGATGGGGAATAATCAAAAAATCCCTGAAACCATTAACTGCTTTTGAAAGTAATATCTTAGCACAGGAATGCCTTGAACACAAAGGGTATAACTGATTATCTAGGAACAAAATAAATGCAAATAGCACAAACTAGCACCAATCTGGATCTCATGCAACTGAAAGCAGCAGGCTTCCCTCAGCTGTGTAAAAAGATATGAGAAACAGAGTTATGTGAGCTCTCTTTAACTTGTTAGAGATGCTGTAACTTTGCATTCTTTCAAGAGTTTTAGGAGATATACTGAATACTGACTGCACAGACACAACATCCACCTCTCGAAAATGCAAAGTCGGTCAGCCTAAAGATAAAGCTTGATTCATTTATGAAAAGCATTACAGGATGGGAGGGCATGTGACAGAGAATTTGAATCAATGAGTCAGGTGATCTCAGATTTTGTGCAAGGCTTTGACATAATACGGGCAAGATGCAAGAGAAGTCACCTCTCCCTTCAAAAGCTCAAAAAAAAAAATTGAGCATGAAGTTTTACAAGAAAATGCTTGTAAAGTTTCAGACTAAGTGTCTCTGTTCCAAACAGAATTCACTGGCTGTACAGTGCAGGCTCTAATCTTTTTTCCAGCCATCAAGTTCTGTTATACTCTAACTGAATTTTTTCCCGTGTAAGGATTTTGCTGTATTCTCTCAGCCGTTTATTAAGATTGCAAAAGGGAAAAGGTTGTCTGGACAATTTTAAATGGTGAGGATTGTCACCTAAAAAATGTGTTAAATAGTGGTTTACCATAAGTAAAAGCATGTCAAGTTCAACCCTGATTATCATTAATGCCATTGGAACTTGTTTCTGCATAACTAAAAACAAGCGAGTGTATGAAGAAGCAGGTTTGAATTTTAATAGCTACTCATGAAGGTGAACCAATGAATTAATTTGATTTTGATTGAAAACAACGGAGATAAGGGCTTGATTTTAATTTAAGGGACAGTATCCTTCCCTTTCATGCTAAGTCTTACCTTACCCATTCAGACCATCAGATAAATATTTAAAGTTTTCATCACAGAAGAGCACAGGGCCAAATTCATTGTTTATTTGTACTTTTTTATGTTAAAACTGCAACAACATGTGATGGGGAACAAGTCACTTTTAAGACAGGCACACAGAACCCCTTTCCCCTATGCCCTTAAGCTCTGCTCTTAGGGAGGTGTGCTGTGGTACATGCCCTGTGCAGTGTTTTAAAGAGAGACACCAGATATGAAAATCTGAACACCCCCCATTCATATTTATAATTTAGGTGTCCTTTCTTCAACAGTATTGCCCAAACTATTTATTCCAGAGTGACATTTAGCACAAACTTTTAACCCTTGGGTTTGGGTTTCCTGTTAGACCTCCATTCCATCACATGGCAGCGTGTCACAGGAGCTAAGAATAAACAGCTGCGTATGGAGCCACCCAAGGTGCCAACACAAGAACTATGCCCTCTCACGACTGCAGACTGTGCAGGACCAGCTCTCCTTTCAACTCTCCTTCTCACACGCTACTTCATTTATTTTACATGTGGCCACTAAATGCCACTACAAAAAACAAAGATGACTGAGTCTCACAAAGTCACCTGCACGTTTAGAATGGCTTTTGAAACTGTTCAAGCCCCATGATAAAAAACTATATTCAATTTTCCAGTCTTTCTCACATTGTTCAAACAGCCTGCTACAGGTATATACAGACATTTCAAAGTTCTAAATTAAACTACTGAGCTGTTCATTACCAAAAAGTAAAACCTTACCTTCTCAAAACAAATATTTAATGCAGCAGGATAAGCCTTTCTAAAGCAGCAGCTTTGCTTACAAGTCCCAGTTCACTTGACCTGCAAGCAAAATCACTGAAAAGGTTTAAGACCTTTTCAAATTGCATTGAATATGTTTTCTGGAAGGACTTTAAAAAATACTGTGGGGAGAAAAGACACAGTAAAGAAACAGGAAAATTATTAGGATATTGTTAAATTATCCTTTGAATTGGAGTTAAGGCGATTTTTACAGAAAGAGCTCAGTGGTAGAATTGCCTAATAGTGCTGGAGATAGATTTGTTTTCTGCCTCAGCAGCAGAAATATTTCCTTTCCCAGGCATTCCCTCAATAGAAACAGTAATATAATGGCAAATAAGATTTTCTTCCTTTCATTCTCTCTCCATTCAGAACTACAAAAGAGAAATAGCCTGAACCCGACTACAGAAACCTTTTAACTCTTGTGCTCCGGAGAGAAGTGCACATAGCAAACTGAGAAAGAAACCAAGGAAAAAGCTTGATTAAACAATGTGATAGTATTCCAAACATCCATCTGTCAACTGAGTATTAAGGTGGGAAGAAGATACAGACAGTGATGTGTGTGGAAACTTAATTTATAAACTTGCTTGGCTTCCAAAGACAAAGTCAAAATAATTACTTCTGATATTACAAGCTCATTCTCTAGAACAGTGAGAAACATGACATGTTATTTTCTTATGCTAATTAAAGCTGCCTGATGATGGGTGACACTGTTGGAGTGTCATGGGATCAGAAGGCCAGCCTTGCTGGCAGAGGTGCTGCTGGAGCCGACACTGGATCACACAGAACCCAAGAGCACCCTCAGCCCAAAACAAGGGGACCAGGAGGACCCATGGAAAACTGCCCCGTCCCTGCTGATTTGTGACCTTACTGACTCTCACTCATACTGACACCTTTTGGGTCTTGGCCAGAGATTCTATTCCAAAACCCATCGGACCAGGACAGTTGGCTGCTCCTATTCTAAGCTCAAACTACATTACGACTTAATCTAGACAAATCTTTGTAAAGAAAACAACTATGGTTTAAGCAAAGCACGGTAAATTTTGCAAATTAAAAAAAAAAAAAAAAAACCTCCACAAGTTTATTAAAAGATACCTTTGGAGTATACGCTTGAAAGCCATAAAAGATGGGACATTCATAATAAAATAGGAAAAGCTTGTCTATTCCAAAGGTATTTTTGGAAAAAGAATCAGCCAGTGAGGTGCATGAAGGCTCCTAAGTTCACAAAAAGCCCATGACCAATTTCAATGATCTCTGTTCAATACAACAGTTCTGTAACCAGCTAGTTATTTCACGAGTGGGTAAGGATGAGTAACTCCCCTTTAGGATTCAGTCCACAACATAAAGGTAGGGTGGGATGACAGTTACTAAAAGCATGTATTTTCCACGGATACTTTAGATTTTCTCTTCTCTTTCCACAACCACTCTGCTCCTTTTTAAGCGATGCAGCTCTAAGCCCTCAGTACATTCTCTGAACAGCTTTGACATCTTTCCAACTCTGAGATGGTAGGAAGAGCTGTCTGCCCTCATGTACATGCTGTTTGCAATAGCCTGGTTTACAGATGCAAATTATTAAGATAATGCTGAGAAATTTAATAAAACACTGGTTGATGATCTTCCGTTTGATGTCCTACAGAACTCCGGTGGGATTCAATTAGAAATAGGTAAATGCATTCAAAGACAGAGTCTGGTTCTCCTGTCAAATACCTTCATGCTTGTACCCTCGATATTTCAGGCAGGTTCTAAAAGTCGAAAGATTAATTTTCTGTTCTAATTACTTGTTGGATGTAACAGACAAGCACTTTCCAAGTATTTATTAATCTGTGTGGCTTTGATCTAATACCCAAGAGCCATTTTATCTATGCTGTAATTTATTAACATACATAAATATACACTGATCTTTCATGTGGTTCGCAATATTGCATCTAAACACAAAAGGCGTTTTGAAGGAGGAAACTTCTTATTTCTCATTCATACTACAGAAGCAGCCATCACCCCCCTTTTATCTATGCCGAAACACTGGGGGTTTAAAATTTTTGAATCTATTTCATCAACACACAAAAAGTCATATTTTATAAAAATCCTTAAACTAGACTCCCACACTGTTTAAGCAAGCAGCAGCATTTCATCAAAGGACATGCTTTTTAGAATAAGCATATTTTAAATATCCAAATCCATGCCATTTTAGGTTGTTTTTAACAAATTAACAAAACAGTACTAAGAGCAATAAAGAGGAAGTAATAAATCCTCAAGAATCAGGTCTGCATTAATCCATTATACTATACAAATTTCCAAGTTTCAAGCCCTGTCAAGAATAATTGCCTTTGAATGCCCATTTCTCTGCTCTTTTTCCTGTATCAGAAAGCAGCAAACATCCTTTCAAGCTTACAAGTTAATTTCTTGCCAAGTGAATGCATTTTGTGAATTCAAACATGTTAATGGGACTTTTTTTTAACTGAAGTTACATGTATTTTGAGAGTTTGTGCCAAGTTTTCTATATGCAACAATCTGGGCCTTTTCCAGCAATTTTCATTGATGATGCCTCTCTCTATGAGGAGTTAGAAGTCATCAATACAGAACCAGAATAAAATTATCATCGAAAAAGGGCAGAAAACAGTGTTGTCACTGCACTGGAGCTGGGTGACACAGTCAAGCAGATCTTGCCTTTGCTCCTTCAACAACTGAACACTCAACAAATTCAACCCACAAGTGGGAATCCTGTCCTGAATTTCAATTTTGTTCAGATATTTGCAGCTAAGGCGTGAAAGCAAGGATTTATACTGGAAATCCAAGAGCCATCAAGGAAGGTCTGACCAGCAAGCAGAGAATGAGGGCTGAGAGGAAACAACGAGTACGTGATCCAAGAAGAGAAGGAAGAATTTCCCCTCTTAACAGGAAAGAAGGGACTGTTGCGTTTCACCACCAAATTCCCCATCAATTTAATACCATGGCTTTATTAATAAAAGTAAGGAATTAACTTTGAATGGATACAGATTAAGGCAAATACCCAGAATTAGCATGAAACTCTCGTTGGCTAATATGTAATGAAGAATGCACAATTCCTTTAAACACAAGTAAGAAATACACCACATATTGTTTATACCAAACACAGTTGGAGACGTGAGCCTTTCGCCTGGGAAAAGCATCTTCAAAGTAGCAACTGTTTTCCCAGCTGTGAATACTCTTTCCTGGGAAATCTATTCGTACCATTACAAAAATAATTTTCAAAGGAATGCAAAATTATTCAGCCTAATCTATGCATATCCATATTTCAGACACAATTCTGTACCTTCTTCGACATGTCTGTTTACAAAAGGCCTACTATTCTCTATAAACACTACATGGGTGTCACAATTAAATTTACCCCTTTTTTAAAATAAATAAATGTATGGTTAATTTAATAAAATAATTTGCAGCAACTCTATCAATATTCTGATGAAGGAGTGTTAGCAGGAAACAAATGTTTCAGTCCCATAACCAGCTGCCCTCAAAGTTTGTTGTTTTGTGGTAGGTTGGTTTTTTTTTAAATTTTCCTAATTTGAGAAATATTGCATAGATAAAGCAGATAAACCAAGCAAGATGTCACACAGTAAGCCATAAATGCCACATGGATTTAGAGCTTCATAATTATTTCCTGTAACTATCAGAAGGCCACCATACAGAGAAGCACTAAGAAGCCAATGGGCCAGCAAACTTGTCTCTTTGAGCAAGTAAAAAAACCTCAAACAAATAACCCAAGAATAAACATTCAACTGAAAGATAGCCCAAAGCAAAGGGAAATAGGCCCAACATTTTAATTATTGACTGACAAAACCCAGCAGACTAACAAGAGCACAATAATATCCATCCTGACATTTAACTTGGCCATTTTGAGAAATAGCTCCCAGCCCCCTTTATCACTGGGAAACTGCTTTCTGCTGATGTATCTTTCCATCAAGGCACAGGGGGAGATGGAGGGATGGGGGAAGATGAAAGATTATGTCATCTTCTCTTCATAACATGGACAAAACTCTATTTGCATGTTAAAGATACTTTAAAATTGGTCCAAAAAAACCCCACTACGAGACGAGATTCTCATTTTAGCAGGTTATGCTAAATAAAGTTAACTTTTTGTAATTAATTTCCTTTTTTTTTTCTGATATTTAAGGTTTTTTTTAACATATTCCTTGAACAAAAATTAATAACCTCAGATAACACCAACGCTTACAACAGAGGATTAAGCAAGTACAACAAACCAAACAAGTGCAGGAAGAGTGGACAGTGGAACTGCAATGCAAACAGTTTCCAAATTATACTTTTAATGTATATAAGATACAGTTAATTCTGGTACGCTGGTAATCAGAAGAAAATCCTGCAACATCACACTAAGTTGTTAACTTCATGGCATTTTTTTTTAGGATGGGAAAATATAAACCAAGTTATTTTGATAGTTACAAGATAGGCTTCGCATTAATTAGAAAAATAAATTAAGGGAACAATAAAGGATTACTGAGTTTGTTTGCAAGTCATCCACAACTCATTATTTCAAGAACAGGCTTTGGGATGAATTAGTGGGTTGTCAAACAAATAAATACACTGTCTGATGATAGCTTTACACTATCTGCTGGATCAGTTTGCATCAATGTCTGGTTTGCATTCATTAAACATTCAAATTACTACCCCAGTTACCTGATTACAAGCAGCATTAGAGATCATATCAAAGTAGCATTCCTCGGTTATTCCACCGAGCTCATGCCCAAAATCTTTATCTCCACAGCTTACACATAATTTTATGGGGTTTTCCATCGCTACAAGCAAGCAGTGATTTTAAAGAATTTTTCTTTCTTTTTTTTTTTTGTAGTTTGCTTTGCAGCTTAATAATTCTATATTGCTCTTTATGATAACCTCCAAAAAGCCGAATAGAAAAACCCTTTCTTTACAAATTTTGCCATTTTCCATTTAGTAAACAGATCTTACTGTTTGGGCACCTGCACACTCTGATGAAAGAAACACCATGCGCTACTTGTTTATTTGCCATTGTTTGTAGTATCTGTATGGAATCTCAAAAATTAAATTCCTTTCCCACTGATCCTGCCTTTAGCTGAGGAAAATGTTGATTCCTCCTCCTCCAACCACTTGCAAAGCTGAAGATAACAAGGAAGCACAAGGAAACACCCACTGGCTCTATGAGCATTACCTAAAGTACCCTTCAACCATGAACAAGGGGATTTGATTTAGAAAGATTGATCATCCCTTAGTCACTGCAATTTTCCTTGAAGTTACAATGTTTACTAGACCAAACTGGGAAGGAACAGGAAATTAATATTGTTTTCCAGGGATTACGAATTTCGAGTCTTGCCTAATAGATGTTCCGTTCTGAAAGAATTTCCTACTGTTCTGCAGAAAGGCAGCAGCTCTGCAAACAGCACTGCAGCAACAAGATCTGCCCGTAAATGACAAAATCCTTTGACACAGCGAGCTCATTCTGGGCAGAACTCAAACAGCCCTGGGAAACAAAGCAACCACATGTTGGTCCCTACCTACAGGGCTGCAAGTGTCAGGGCTGCTGTTCCAGTGAGCTTTGTGGCATTAAGGCAGCTGAAAGTTTGAAGGCTGGAGAAATCCATAATCAGAAGCAAAACAGGGGTAAATTGCAAAGAAACACTTCTTAGGGTTCTGTTATTTCAAGATGACAGGTTAACAATACTGTAAATATTTTTTTTTCAGAGAACTGAAACAAAATTGACTTGTCAGAAAAGATCCATCAGGCAGTTGCTACCTAAGAAGCCAATATTCAGCTTCAAACCACCAGTCCAGATGGCACATTTTAAATCTCTTTTCTTCACACCTATGTTACAGTTTGAAAGGAAAAGCTTAAACATTCTGATAGTTCAACACGTAAGTACGTAGGTAAACTATAAAAGTCATTAAAAAACATGTAAAACTAATGTCTAGTGATATTAGTTTATTCAGCTTCAAACCACCAGTCTAGATGGCACATTTTAAATCTCTTTTCTTCACACTTATGTTACAGTTTGAAAGGAAAAACTTAAACATTCTGATAGTTCAACACTTAAGTACGTAGGTAAACTATAAAAGTCATTAAAAAACATGTAAAACTAATTTCTAGTGATTAAAAAAAAATCTGTTTAAAATGTGTGATTATTTCAAGTAGGTAAATAGAACAGTAACATTAGGAAAATCAGTCAGAAAAACCACAAGGCTGACTTAAGTTTTAAAACTTAATTAAACTTTAAAACTCTGCTCCACTAGAGATGTCTCATTTAGAGCTGTGTGGTTCTAACATCACTCACAAAAACATTGATATTGGTCTTGAATTGCTTATTGCTATTTAGTGTAAACAGAAGAAATTCAGCAGATGAAAATCAATAAAACATCAAGATTACTCTGAAAGGTCAAGCTGTTCCAAGGAAAAATGCCTTAGTCTAAGGCTGGTAAGAATTTTTGAAATAAATTTCTTGAAGGAATGACTATTGTACACTAAATCCAGTCAGTGAAAACACACCTCAACTTGCCTCCAGCTCTATAACAAAATCAATTAGACGTTTGTATTTTCCACTCTGGAGATTAAATTTGCTGAAAAAAAAGGTAAGTCACAGGAAAGTGACTTAATGAACCAGTGAAACCTCTGTCCCACCAAAAACTTTGACTTCTTTCTACCACACATGAGACTCCTTAGGAAAAACTGGAGCCTACCCACCCTTCCTTTAAGAATGCCAGGAAGAGTTTTCTTTAATTCAGTTACTGCACTGAAAGCCAATCACAGCTCATCAGAAGCCAGTCACCATGATTCAGGAATTCCTGAATATCTAGCAGAATTCCAGCTTATTTTAAAGTAACAGAAATCAAATTAAAGAAAGTAAGGGTGCAGAATAAACCTTCTCAGCAGTTGCCTTAATTTTTGTTCCAAATTTCTTACTTGGAACCATCCACACGGACTGAGCACATCACTGCAGCCCCAGAGCTCCTCCTGATCTTCCTGTTCACACAGAGTTTTACCTTGTGCTCTACTACACTTTCCATGCTGACAATGTGCCTCAACCAAGCATTTCACACAAAGCTGGGAGTACTTACACCGAGCAACAATCAAACTGCCAAGCAATGAACTTCCTTTAACCACTTCTGAAGTAAAATTGTTTAAGATCTGCCTCACGTTTTTCATTCTCAGTCATTTCAAACAAACAAAGAAGAAGTGCTCTGTTAAGTTAGACTTTCCTGCTATCAACAGTTACAGTTTTTAAAGCTGATGCCAAGAAATGGCTTGTCATAGACCTTTTATGGCATTCCCTAAAACTCACTATACACATGTTCAAGCCACCCACTGGCATCAACTTTTCTGCTTCCGAGAACTGCTGTGCTCAGGGGTGCTCCCTAATGGTATTAAGGATTCTTCATTCCATTACTCTTTGCTCTTTCTTTCACAGTCCTACAGTCTGCACAGCCCACAAAACTCATCTGGGTGTTCTAAGAACTGAACACCGGACATCAGATGGTCCAAAAAGGCCCCACTTGCCAGGAGCCTGAAACCCACCTGGAACGTTTGGCAGTTTTACATGAAGTTATACAGATTGTCACAGGCAATAAGATTTTCATTCTGACGTTTCAATGTCACACTGTTTTATCCTGGAAAATTATTTTCACTCAAATTTAATTATAGCACTGCAAATCCACAGTCTATAATACAAAGGAAAAGAGAAACATCCCCTATTATTAAGCTACACATACAAAATTTCCTATTTTTGCTTTGACAAAGATAAAGTCTTTTCTTACTTAGGAACATTTCTGCTGAGTTCAAAACTGCAAAAATGTACAGACCTCTGAATAGCTTCTGCCAGTAGGTAGGCTTTTCTTATATTAAGCTCCCAAACTCTAAATGCAATACCTAGAGACACTTATGAATACAAAAGCTCTTCAAATATGTTCATGCCAATGAGCTTAAGTAAAGTCTAATAACAAAATAAGTACTAATTTTTAATTATATGAGCTTCATTGAGCTATACATCTCATGATAAGTAAAAAGCAGCTTTCACATCTGTTTTATGTTAGGCCAGGAGACAAAAGAGAATTAAGACCATGGCTTCTTAAGGTGATCTTCAAGAATTCCTGAGGCAAAAAACCTGCTTTCCCTCTCCACTTCTTGAATTGCTTTACAGTTCTTTGATCCACATTCCACAATAACCACTAAGAACATCAGAATTGAGTTGTTCTTGAATTATGCATAATTTCCATCACAGAAAAAATCCCCCAAAACCTTCCAGCTCCAAGTTCCCACTTAAGTAACATACTGAGATTGCTAATTTCATTCTCATAAAATAATTCATAAAACGTTCAGGAATACAAAGAGACTGCTGACACCTTCTGGCCACTTGACATTCTATCCAAAAACCAGAATTTCCCAGAAAACATCTTTCCTGTTTTCCCAGGCACTCAGGATCACATGAAGACTGAAGCTGTGCCGAGATTGCCATATGACAGCTCCTCACTTGGTTCACCTTTCACCCACATCCATTCTCTGTCTTCCACAGAAACATCCAAAACAGAGATCACCTCTCTGCCCGCTACGACTGGACCCAGATGTGGCTTCATTTCTCTTTTCCTTTTAACTTTCACTCTGGGCACACCGCATCCAAGGAATCACTGCAACTGAATCCAATGCTACACCCATGTTCAGAGCAGAATCTACAGCAACAACAAATCCACGTTGTATTAACTTAAAGAGCCAAACCTGCAGCTTCTGTTTCTTCTTCTTCAGTTTAGTTTCCAATTCCAGCTCGTCCTTTTGGGCCACATGTTGCTTCAGCTTTTTTCTTTTTTCTGCCTTCTTTTCTTTTTTTTCCGCAATCATTTTTGGCATTCTAAAATAGAACTGTTCTGCAAGAGAAACCACCAAACTGCAGTTAGAACCTTTTTTAATATTAAATGTCAGTCTCATATACAGACACTTATACTATAATTACACAGGTATGGCAATTATTTGTGACTGCTTAACTATGAAATGTATGTCTGCATTGAAATTTGATTCATTTTGGAGAATTTTCGTGTTTCCTTTAGGAATACATTGTAGTTAAGGCACTGTAAAACTCAAATGCCAGTCTCCTGTAGGAATCTCCACACCTTTTGTCCTCTGAGGCCTTGTTGAGGAAAATGCCTCAGTGACCCTCCTGGCAGGAATTCCCCATAACTTAGGCTGTGCTTTCTGCAGGTTAGAACACACCACACTGAACTGTTTGATCAACTGTCTACCTCAGATAACACCAATCACACCTCTCTCATCTCAAAATACACTCATGTGACTGTTAGTCATTCATTAATATATGCATGTGTGCGCTCACGGGCAAAAATAAGCCTATTTGATGACTAAACAGTTCTAAACCATCAGTTCTGTTTACACTGCAAGTTTTCCTGTTTTCATATAGCTTAATATGCTGAAACTATGCTTGAAGAATTGTCTCACTAGCTTTATCTTTAATTTTCGACTGACATAAGGGTGAAGGTGGACAGGAGCTGCAGAACACACGGTTCTGGAAACAAGTCTAGTTGTAACTCCGTAGTATTTCTTTGCGAGAAAATCCGGTTTAAATGGCTTGCCCCAGCTGCCCCAACACTGTCACTTTCAGCGTCACTTTCACTACACAGGCAATGCTTGTCTCAGTCACAAACATTTACCTTGAAACACAATCTGAAATACAAAACAGCCCACAAAGCCACGTCGGGAGGTTCCCAATAGAGCAGAACCTGCCAAAGGAAGGGTCTGGCACCGCAGCCATCCCGGGGCCAGGCCTGGCACGTGCCAGGCACGGCCGTGCCCTGGGCAGGGGGGCACCCCCAGGGCCAGCACCCACTCGCGGCTCCCGGCACAGGACCCTGGCTCCGCTTCCCAACCAGGTCCCCTGGCTCCGCTTCCCAACACACGACCCCGGCCCCGCGTCCCGACACAACGTGCCCGCTTCACATCCCAACACACACCCCGGCTTTGCCGCAGCCACCGCCGCGCACGTGGCCGGGCCGGGCCGGGTCTCCCCGCCCTCCCGCAGCTCCAGGCGGGCAGGGGGACCCCCAGAGAAGCCGCCCCGCCGGGGGGGACCCAGGGCTGCACCCCCCGCCCGTGCCCACACGCACCTGCCCCGGCCGCCGCCCCGGCACATTCAACTGAGCCCCACGCTTGGCGCCACCGCCCGCCCCCGGCCTCTCATTGGCTACGGGGGGAGAACGCACGCATCTGGTTGGCTCCTGGCCTGTCAATCATGCCGCTGGCCAATAGGAGCCCCGCTCGGAGTTAAAGCGCCCACCAGGAACACGTGTGCCGAGGAACGCTCACCGGCTGCTGGCGGCGCGGGTGACGTCATCTTCCCGCGCCCAGCTCGGCCTGTGGCCCCGCCCCCTTCCCTGGGGGGTTCCGAGTCGGGCCCGTCCCGGGGCCTGAGCGGGATCCACCCGCGCCCTCACAGGGATCCACCTGCACCCTGCCTGGGACCTCCCGCGGCCTGGCAGGGACCGTGCTGTGTCCTGGTAGGGACCCCCCCGCATCCTAACAGGGATCCCCGGGGCTTCACAGGATCCACCCGCATCCTAACAGGGATCCCTGGGGCCTCACAGCACCATCCGCATCCTAACAGGGATTCCCGGGCCGTCACAGGATCCACTCACATCCTAACAGGGATCCTCGGGCCCTCACAGGATCCACTCACATCCTAACAGGGATCCCCGGGGCTTCACAGGATCCACCCGCATCCTGACAGAGATCCCTGGGGCCTCACAGGGTCCACTCACATCCTAACAGGGATCCTGGTGCCTCACAGGATCCACTCACATCCTAACAGGGATCCCTGGGGCCTCACAGCATCATCCGCATCCTAACAGGGATTCCCGGGCCTTCACAGGATCCACTCACATCCTGGCAGGGATCCCTGGTGCCTCTCAGGCTCCACTCCCATCCTGACAGGGATCCCCGGCGCCTCACAGGATCCACTCACGTCCTAACAGGGATCCTGGTGCCTCACCGGCTCCCCTCCCAGCCTGCCAGGAATCCCCGGTGCCTCACAGGATCCACCCGCATCCTAACAGGGATCCCCGGGGCCTCACAGCATCATCTGCATCCTAACAGGGATCCCCGGGGCCTGGCAGCTCCCACCCTGCGCTGCAGGACGCCGGTGGAAGCCAGCCCGGCGCTCCCCACGCGAGCCGGGTGCTGTGGGTCACAGCAGGCTGGCGTGGGGCCGTGGCCGCTGCTGCCACACTGAGATGTGGCTCTCTGGAGAACGGCTGTGATCCCTCTGAGCCCGCAGATCCCAAAGGCCAGATCCTAAAAGGTCCTGAAGTGTGAGACAGCATTACCCGTGTCCCGATGGGGTCTGATGGAATGCGTGGGCAGAGGCCCCGGTTTGACAGGACGTGAAAACACCTCTGAGGACAATTTCCAGGAAGCAAATTAGTTGCCATGTTTTCATTTTCTGTAAATACCACATGCACAAACTTTTCCACTTCCCCTTGGTAATTTAAGGGCCAGAATTTTTACGAAAAACACACGCGTAGATGACACATTTTTTTCAGGACAACCTGAGACTGGGCTGTTGTTTCCCTTTGCTTGGATCCCAGCAGCAGCTGAGATGCTGGATGTGGGAGCAGATGCTGCTGGCAAACAAGTCCCTGCACCATTCCAGGCACTGATGGGAAGAGGCAACCTTGCTTTGCTCCTTCCCACACTGAGGTGCGCTCCTGTCCCCCTGCCATCTCTGCTGGGCTGGGAGAGCCTCTCTGCCCTGGTCCCTGTCCTCCCACCACGGTCAGAACCTGGAATCCCCTTCCCAAAGCACCGGTGAGGTGCGTGACACGGTTTGGGAATGGGTAGCCAGTTAGAAATTATACACAAAAAATATAAAATGTATACAAAATACAGCAATGTGCTATGGCTGAGTTAGGGCGTTAGCACACAGGGGATAATCAGAAGGTGGTGGTACCTAAAACTAAAGCTGTAATTTAAGCTTTTGCTCCAATGTGGACAGGGAAATAATGTTTTCTGTTTAGACTTCCTAAAAAAAGGATCGTGTTATTGCATATCCTGTTGTGACATCCTGTGGTTAAACACAGCATTACAGATACTGTCAAATCACAATCTTGGCTGCATGACTGCAAAAAATTAGATTATATGGAATGAACAGTGTAACTTGTATCTATATTACATGTTCAGTTTGGCCAGCTAGCTGTGGTCTTCTCCAAAAACTTCTCCAGGATGAGAAATCACACTGGGTCAAACATTAATATGGGATAGCACGGGTATTTGTTCTGTGCTGGCCAGAAATTACACCTGTCCTTTTTTAGGAAAGGCCTATGACTCAAGGTACTGACTGTTCACATGCTGTTCCTGTGGAGGACCATAAATCCACATTTCCTCCTCAGGCAGCATTCCCACTCCAAGGATTCAGCTGTTTAGAAAGAGACACAACAGTACCCCTCAAGGCTGTACAAAGCACACGCACTAACTGCACTTAAGCTCCCATCTCTTACGGCATCAGCAAAGATGATTTTTTTCCCAGGTCGGGGAACTCAGCATCCTCTGGTCTGCAAAGTGCTCCTCCTCCCACCTCGGCAGCGTTGGGCACTCACAGCTGCACGGGGCTGGAGGGGCTGCAGTTACCCTCCGGTTAGTCCTAAGCCAGCGCTCCAGCCCAGCAGCCCCAGCGAGCAGAGGAATGGCTCCAGTGACACATGAAATTGAGGTCTTGACCCCCTGACACCATCAGTAAGCCTTGGCATTTTTCTCACAATTAGCTGGATGAGAGGTCTACTTAGATCCCATCTGGGGAATTAGCATTGTTCATTAACAGCACATTTCCATTTCATCAACCTGTAATATTTCAGGCCTCAAGCTAAGCAGCTGGATACTCATGCAGTTTTAAAGAGCCAAGAGAGCTGATCAGGATAATAGATGGAGCATTATCTGTTATGACTTCACTTGCCTAAGCTTTTCAGAAAGACAGCAAGAGCAGCCTCCCTAAACAATGCTGTATTTTGGCCCTATTCTCATTACATGAGACATGGTTAATGGTTTCTCTGGCTTTCTTTCTCCCCTGAAACTGCAAAATATATCCCTATCTAGATCCAGGGATAATCTAGATTCCTGTCTAAGGGGCAATAAATGAAGAAGAATTAACACTGCACATGCCTCTGTGAGCACTGGCCTTCAGACAGGGCCTGGAAAAAAGATGGTATGGCTTTATAAATAAAGTTCTTCCAATGACATTCAGAAACTAAGAGGAAGCTTATATAAACTTGCTTCACATTGATGTTGTTTGTCATGCAGAGCCAGAACACTTCCAAAGGGATTGAGACATATGACAGTAGCTTGTATTTCAGATTTTCATTTTGGGAGATTCCTAGTTCAGGCTTGGCATGACCTCAGCAAAGCTGGCTGTATTTCATACCAATTGTAATCTTCTTCCTACCACCATCCCCCAGTTTACTACATCAAATATTTTTCATAGTATTAAAGTTCTTATTCCAAATATAGGAACAAATAACGTTGGCTTGGAAAGGATAACAGTTTATTGAATGCATAAAAAATCATAATACAAAAATAAGTTAATTGCATAGAAATTTAAAGAGAGAGAGAGAGAAAATATTAAAATAAAGGTTGGATCCAGATGTGAAGAGCCTCTACTATCTGCACCTGAAAGACATAACAATGCACTGTAAGGGTTACACAGCTAGACCTTTCAGTCACAAGGAGCTACAACATGCCAGGGAAGGGCTTGGGCCATTTATTTTAATTCAGGTGCTTGCTGTGCTTTCCTCAGCACTCTGATGACACAGCATTTTCCCAGAACTTGGCCAAGCCTCTCACTGAGCAGGTGAGAGACCAACCTCCAGGTACAACAATTTGACGTCCTAATGCTTGTGTCTATGTGGCCACTTTAAACACCACAGTACAGAGAAGCAGGGATTTACCTGTGCTGTCAGAGCCCCTCTGCTGCACTCCCAACACCATTTATAGGTCAGCTACCAACTCTAGAGCAGTTAGAGGTGGGACAGTGGCACTGCTACACCGCGTGGACACCAGCCTGGTCTTAAGAAATGTTTGCCTTTTCCCCTCCTGCAGCAGATACCTGTTGTGCTGACGATTCCCATTAGATGGCACTCCAATTGCTCCTGGGGACTTGCAGGTGGGATGAGAGGCTCTCATCAGAGCTGCATATCTGCAAACAAACACAACCAGGCTCAGCACCCATGCACTCTGTAGTTTCCCTCTTCCATCCAGCTTAATCATCTGCATCTGTCACACAAATCTCGCAGTCCTACTGCACAGAACAGTCAAGGTATGTCTGCCTGCAAGAGACAGATTTTTTTTTTAATTAAAATTAAGTTTAAACTTGGCTTGTCAGGGTATTGATTATTCTTGGTTACTTGAAGGTGCTGGACAGAGCTTGAGGATTCTAGTATGTGGGCCCAGACCCCAAAGGGTGCTTGAGTTGGCCAGTGCCTATTCTCAGTTAGGAGAGACTGATGTAGGCAAGCTTGAAAATTCAGGAAAGCATTTGACAAACTTTTTCTCTTGGCTCAGAAATGAAGGCTGACATTTCAGAAATTCAGCCTGAGATGCAAAGAGGAACTCATGGCTATTTTATTGACGTGACCAGTAGTTTCCAGAGTTCCCTGTCTGTCCAAGCTCCCCACCAACCCCTGACATCAGCTCTGAAATCCCATCTTGAGCTGAAGTATCACAAGTCCAGCTCACCCTGCCTTGGAGAGGGGCTGGCTGCTCCCTCTGCACTCGTGATCCAGAGGATGCCGATGTTTTATGCAGAAGTTGCCACCACACTGTTCACAAACCACCTTCATCATCTCCTTCCTTTTGCAGCCTGGCTTGAAGCATTTGTTTGTGAAGATCTGAGTAGGAGAGGACAGGAAGTTGGCAATGTTTGCTTTCTGTGAGCAATGACCAAGCTGAAGCACAAATGTTCAAGAGGCCTTAGAGCTGAGATGAAACACAGCAAGTTTCTACACATTCTGCTGTCAGAAGGCCCAACTTCACCAGCATTAGGAAGGCAGTTTAGATTTCAACAGCAGTTTCCTTACCTTCTGCTTTTGCTGTGCTGGATTGTATTTGCAGTCCTGATCTATGTGGGCTCCAACCACAATATCTGGGATTTCTCCCTTCTGCACTGGGATAGGTGTGTTACAGAGGGGACACACTGGGACCTGCACATTCTAAGAACACAACACAGATCAGAACCACAGAATTATAGAATTGTTTAGACTGAAATAGACCTTTAAGATAATCAAGTCCAACCATTACAAGTCCAACCCTATTTTTCTGTCCTTCCTCTTCTCTTACCCACAGGTGATAGAAGTGTATTTGTAAGTGTTTCATGTTCTCATTTGCTAATGCTTTTAAAGATACACTTCACAACAGTAACTGCAAATCACCATCCAAAAACCACACAGACATGTTTTGCCAAACCAGTTTGTAGCAATGTATTTGGTAAGTTGACTTTAAATATTCTTTTGGCTTTTCTGGAATTACAGCCTTTGAATATTTCAAAGCCCAAGTACAGGCCAGAGATCAAAGTTTGGACCCACTTGTTCTATTTATTTCTTATGTAGTTTCATGTTTGTTGTCCTTCAACTTACAGGACTTGGACTGTAGAAAATTTTAGACCGCAATACATTACTTAAAATATAAAGCACTGCTCTCTGAGAAGATGCACTGTAAGTGAAAAAAACCCTAGAATCTAGCAGTTCTGACCTCTGAAATGTCATGTTTCTATATATTTGAAATCCAGATGTATCATTAACTTGCATCTTGTGGACCCTCCCATCCACTTTTACTGAAACAACATGTGAAGGTTCAGAGCAGCCCTTATAAATGACTTAGCAATTCTGCAGGGTGAATTACTGACTCACGTCATACAGAACTCACTTTCTTGTAGGCAGAGCTGCACTTGTGGTCATCGTAACGGATGTGATCTTTACAGAACACATCCCCACACGCGTCACATTTCAGAGGAAGGAAATCTGGGAGAAGAATAAAGAAGAAAACAGATTTTCATGGAGCAAAACTAACAACTCCAAGGGTACTCACAAAAGACTACAAATAAATTCTAAAGCAGTTTTTGTCTAGTCACAATACAATTATCTCTAAAGAGATTAGATAATTCCTCACAAATATTAAAACTAAAAACGCAAAAATGATAAGCTTTCCTCTTTTTATCTGCAGTGTAAGATGAACACAAGCCATAAGCACCTCAGGAGCTCCTTGAATGCAGAAACCTTAGCGAGCAACTAGTCAAGAGCTAAGAGCTCAAGTACAAATCCAAAGCCCAGTTTCAAAAATAATTTCATTCTTGAAAAGCCATCCCTTTAACAATTCAACACGTACGGGAACAACAGCTATCGCTCTTTCCCTAGACCTAGGCTGGTGCCCGCCGCTGCCCACAGCGCCGCTGCACAGCCTCGGGGACAGGGCCGGCCCGGCGGTACGCGCGTTACCGCTCCGTGAGGGGCCGCTCGGGGGCTCCGGCCCGGGGCTCGGTCCGAGCCCGCACTTACCCAGCTGCTTGCAGGTGCGCTCGGAGCAGTGCTCGCCCAGCCACGGGAGCTCCATGGCGCGACGGAACCCCGGCCGCGGGGCCGGTGACAGGGACGAAGAGGCAAAGCGCAGCGCGGGCGCGGCCGCCGCGGCTTTATCGGCTCGCGGTGCTGAGTCACCGCAGCCGCCTGCTGAGTCACGCTCCCGCCGCCCGCGCCTGCTGCTGCGCGTGCGCGGCGGGGCCGCCAATGGCACACGGGGGGACGCTGAGTCACGGCCGGGGCGGGGCCTCGGAGCAGCAACGGGGTGGGCACGGGGAGAGGCACGGGGATAGGCACGGAGAGAGATAGGCACGGAGATGGGCACGGAGATGGGTACGGGGATAGGCACGGGGATAGGCATGGAGAGAGATAGGAACGGAGATAGGCGTGGAGATAGATAGGCACAGAGATGGGCACGGAGATAGATGGGCACGGGGATAGGCGTGGAGATGGGCACGGAGATAGATAGGCACGGAGATAGGCACGGAGATAGGCACAGAGATGATGGGCACGGAGATAGATGGGCACGGAGATGGGCACGGAGATAGATAGGCGTGGAGGTAGGCATTGGGGTGAGGAAAGACAACAGGGCATGGGGTCAGGCTTGGGCTCCAGGTATAGGTGAGAGGGGCTGGTGATGAAGTCAAGGGCTCTCCAGCTTCCCCAGGGAATCACATCCACAGGACACAAGCATTCCCGCTGGTGTGAATTCCCTGGGGTGCAGGTGCCCAAAGGGATGAGAGTGCAGGGCTGTCATGGCCAGGGGACATGTGTGGGACAATGACACAGTAAAGCCCGTGTAGACTGAGATCACTGGGGTGCCTCAGCCCTTTGCCACTACCATTCTTATTTTGGTTTTTCATCGTGGCTTCAGCTGCTGCACCATCCCTCTGGATTGTGATGCTTAAATTGTGTTACTTCTAAACTTCAAAATAAATCCAGACAGCTTGATGAGAGAGGGCGTAGATAGTGTTCTTGTCACAGCAGGCTGATGCTCGGGACTTCAGCATGGGCTAAACTGGTCAGGGTGGGCAAGCTGCAGGGGCCTGCAACAGTTTTGAGTGGACTGTGCTAACTGGTTTGGATGGACAGGCCTCAGCTGCAGCTCTGGGTTTGCACAAGTCAGCCCAAAACTTTCCTGGTTGGTCTCTATTTTCAAACGCTTGTCTCACTTTGACAAGGCACCTTGAAATCAAGGTGTATTTTGGAGATGTTGATCTTTGGAGATGTGTGACAATACTGGCTTCACACAGAGCAGCAGAGGACTATTGATTTCATGACATTTGCTACAGGATTGAGTAATGATAGAGTGTTGTTCAGCCCCTGCTCTCCCCGGAAAACACCTGACCCTGCTGTAGTGCATGACTCAGATGCAGAGTGGAGCCATGAGGTCAAGGGGCAGCTTTAGGATTGCGTGTGCTGCCTGCCTGCACAGGTCACTTTGTGCTGTTGAACCCTGGCAATGGCATGTGCCACTCCTCCAGTTTCCACGTCACCCACCGACGTGGCACTCGTGACTCCTGCTGTGGGTGCCAGCTTACAGCCAACCCACTTGGAGCGCTTCCCAACAGCGCAGTCCTGCTGGATTAAATGATGCTACGTCATCTGCCAGACACTCTGCCCACTCTTTAATTAATTTTCTCTCCTGAACCCATAAAATTACCAAATCTCCTCATGTAAACCCTTACTCCATAGAACAGCTGTGCTGACAGAGCATTGGATTAGAGCACAGGTTTGTGGAGGGTAAATTCTGATTTCACCTCCTCCACTGTGACATTTGCTGCACGGGGTCTTTTGGGACAGCTGTGCCACATCCATGCTGGGAATACCCAAAACCCACCCTATGACACCCTGGGGGTGTGGCATAGCCCCACAGGGAGATGCCAGCTCAGCTCTGGAGCAGTGGGAAAGGCAGTGCTGTGCCAAGGACATTGATAGCTGTAGGCACAGACTGTGGGATCTCTGAGAAGAGACTTTCCGGGTCATTCAGTTCACCTCTCTGTTAAATAAGTAACTACTTTGTGTAATTCCCTTCATAAACAAACCAAACCCGATGTTACAAGCAGTTTATTCCCATCAGAATGTCCCACAGCCTCTCTGCTCTCATGGAAAAAGGCAGCTTTGGGATTCTAGTGTAAACGTTTTCCTGGTCATGTGCCTTCCAAGCAGCGTTGTCCTTGAGTTTATGCAGTTTCTTCTCACCATGTCCATGTAACAAGGAGGTGAAGGAACCAGACTGACCTTGCTGTGAACGTGTAAGAGCCCCCATTGTCCAGCTGTGTCCTGGAAGAGTGTTCTGCAGCAGTGGTAGATGTTTCCATCAGACATGAAAATGTTCATCTGCTGATAGTCCCATCCTTGGGCTGCAGCTTCCTTTCCCTGGCAGAAAAACCTGCCTCTTGAGTCAGGTTTGATGCAAACCCTGGTGCTCTCGAGCCCAGGGAGAGCTTAGGGTCTCGTTTAGAGCTCCTTTTGGCACACAGACATGCCTGGCACTTGACAGTACAGTCCTGCAGCATCTTCCACCAGGGTTCTTCGGCCAGTGGCCTGGGATTAAAATGACTTCCTTTGCCTGAGCTGAGCCAGGTCCCTGGTGTGTGGCAGGGTGGCAGGGGACAGTCAGAGTATGCTATTCTCCCCTGCTTCTTTTGTTCTTCTGACTTGGTTGGTTCTGGCAGGGGACAGGTGAATTTTTAAAAGGAGGAGGAAACAGCAAAAAATACCCAAATACAAATAGTAACAGAAAGTCCAGTTATCCAAAGGACTTCAAGAGCTTGGCTCTGTTATGCATCAGCTTCCTTATATGATTTACAGAACTCAAAAACCTGAGAGGTGCAAAAAACCCCACATGTCCTGCTGAGCTCACAGGCTGATTTGTTTCATACAAAGTACCTACCCAGTGCCTGAGAGGAGTGGGACCCCAGTGATCTCCCCGGGAAGGCTTGCCAAAAAACAGTGGGGTGAGCTAAACAGCAAGGAAGAGCTTGGTGTCTTCCCTGGCTGGCTGAGAGTGGCCTGCAAACTGGAGAGCTGCTGCCAAAGGGATCATGTTTTATGGTGGAGAAGGGAGGAGTTTGCTTATGGATAACAACAGAAATGGCTCTGCACAGATTAGATGCTCTTAAGGAAGACTGTAAATCCCAAGTCTGGAAACCCACATAGTACAGGCAGCCGTCTTAATAGAAACGAGGATTAGAAATTAGCTGAGGTCTTTAGTGATATTTTTAGAAGGTTGCTCCTGACAGGTTAGGCTGCTGAGAACCAGAGGAAAGTGCCGAACCCTGTATTACTTGGGAGAGGATCACACAGTGCAGTGTGTGATTAGAGGCTGGCTAGCTCAGCGACAAGGGGGATAGGTGGGTTAGGGCTGATTCGGGAGGAATTAGCAAGGGAAATTGCTTGAGAAGCAGAATTTGATTAGGGGCAGCCAACATGGATTTGTGAAAGGAAAGCTATGTGTAAGTAACTTGCTGGAGTCTGAGGGAGGCACCGTTCCCCAGCAGCCAGTGCGTTAGGGTTTTTTTTTAACCTGTTCTGCAAAGGGAAGGCCTGGCCCCTTGCCACCAGAATGGTGACACTGGGTGGGATGGAGGGGGATCACCTCCCTCCCTTGCATCTGCACCGACTCTCTGCCTCCTCTTTCCCCATCCACCGCTTCTGTTCTAGCTTTTATGGGAGAAGGCCTATTGCTTTTCCCTTTGTCCTTCCTTTCCTGTCCCTCGAGTCCATGGGATTGCCTCGTGTCGGGGTATTAAACATCACTGTCCATCCCATCACACCAGCATGGTCTGCCTTAGGACCCACATTGCATCCTAAAGGGGGGATAAGACACTTCAGAAGAGGACATTCGTGGGACAGCAGGGGAGCAACTGTCCAACATCACAGCCAGCTACAGGCACAGCATGGCTGGGGAGCCCCAGATATGTTCCCATCCTATCTCTCAGGGCAGGGTCTGTCCCCTTTCCACCACCCTGGGTTATGACAGCACAGCACAGAGATGCCCATGGCCAAAACAGCCAGGTCCATCCACCTCCTCTCTGCCTTGTGTGCCCCAAGCTCCTCCCAATGCCATCCAGAAGACACACATGAGTCCCCTGTCCCTGGTGTCCCCAAGGCCACCTCATTGCCTGCAGTCCTCCTGCACCAGCATCCTGCTTGTTGCTCCAGCTGCAGAGCCACTGCTGTGGCATTAACATTCGGGTGACTCCAGCTCTCATTTGCCTTTTCCAGGTCTCTGAACTTCAATCCCAATGTCCTGCTTTTCAGCTCATAATTTCGTACCAGGCTCTTAAAACTGAATTTTATTTTTATTGCAATGACCCTGTGGTGCTGCCAGATCCCTCTGTGGAGGAGACATGACATCTCCATTACACAGCTCAGATAAGTGTCTTAAAGAGACCACACACAAAGGAACCTAATGGTACCTATTTTTATTAGGTTTATTACAGGAGGGGAAGTAAAGCAGTCCGATCTCCCCACAGGATATTCCGCTAACAGCAGCAGACAGAGAGGAGAGATCTGTGGAGGCGGATCAGTTTTCCAAGAATATTAGATACTGCTGCTCTAAAATTAGAGTCTAGGGAGAGCAGACAGGTTGACATAATTGAAAGGGCTGTCTTATGGGATGACATAGTTAAACGAGTCCATGATCAGCTTTAGAGTGACAGCTCAGCGACTTCTTCTAATCCTCAAAGGAGCACTGAGTTGCGAGGCTGTGATTTAACTAGTCCTGGATCTTATCTTGTGATGATGTCAATATTATTAGAACCCGCTCCTAAAGAGATGCCTCCAAAATCACTGTACATGAACCGAGTGGCTTTATAGGCACGATTCTCCTGCAGCTTCACCCTGCAAAGCCCGTGGTTGATACAAACACTCCTCTGCTGCCCTTCTTACGTACCCGATTCTGTCCCCGTGGGCTGGGCTACAGGGGCAGGCCCAGAAATAGGATTAAGAACCTCATTTCAGGATGGAGCTGAAAAATGTCCTTCAGCCGCCCATTTTATTCAACATAATTTAATAGCAAACACAAACTAACAAAGTTAGAGGTGAAATATAATAGCAGGAACCCCATAAAAAGTAACCTAATCTGTAAGATAAATAGACAACACTTTAGCCTGGGGAGATAGCAAATAAAAGAGAAATATGAGCAGAGCCATTCTCAATTCATAACTAACTTTAAAAAGAAATAATGAAGATGAGTTCTCCAACTTTTAATGCCCTAAGAATCTTCTCCACAAAAAAATAAAAAAGCCTTTTTAATGTTTTCCTCATACATTGGATGTCCCCAGCCAAATGTCCTGGATCATTCCCACACGAGGAGGCATGCGTCAGAAAGGGAAATGATTTGGAGAAACCCTACTGCAATTCCTGATGGAGCAGGAGACACCAGGAATGGAGCTTTTCATGCTGGTGGAGCCTCCTGGTTGCCTTCGGTGTCCACCTCCCACTGCCTTTTTCGGGTGCACAACTCCAAGCACCCACTGCCTTCATGGTGGCATTAGTCTGATGTTTATTATTTTAAGGGGATTTAGCCATTTTTTTGTCAGTGCCTACTTTAACTTCAAAGGCTGGGATTTTCCAAGCAGCCTACGGCGTTTAGGCACCTAAATCCCATTGAGTTTCAAGTGTGTACCAGCCCTTAGGCTCCTTGGAAAATCCTTGCTAAGTGCCTAAGGGCTCATCGGCAGCCCCCGCTCTGCTGCCGGATTTACACAGATACCATCGTACCAGCAGGAGCTCACTTCTTCAGTAGAACAGTCTCTTGTTTAATAACCTCTTCCTAAATTATGAAATAAACTGGAAAGGAGCACCTCTGATGGCTAATTTTTGCTGATATATACCTGTAAAGAATGTTATATCATCTCCGTGGGTTATACAGAAAAACCCCTTGGCTTTGTCAGCTGAACTTAAGAGACAAAATGCTCCTAATTCCAGCTCTTGACCCTCTGGGGAAAATCTCATATTTGGTGTTTTGGAGGTAAACCCCACCATATCTACCACTGACTCTGATACCCACTATGCCTCCAACCCCCTTTTAGAGCACCCAGGAAGGATCTGTACAGGAGGAACAAAAAATAAGCAGAATTAATCCACTTGCTTCGCTGTTTTGGAATGCCCCAACCCAAAAGGAAAGGGCACAGAGAACAGTCAAACTGGCAGTGGGATGGGTACAGAGGGTACCTCTGAAAATGCAGTCTCAAAGGGTGGGAATCATTGCAACAGCCTTTCTAACAGCAGTGGAAAAATAAATCCCTTATCAGGTGATTTCTGGTCACTGATCAAACACTAATGTCTGACCTAGCAGAAAACGGATTTGGGATCCCCATGGCAGATTTCCTGGGATAACAATTGTCTTTTTGTTGAGTCCATACTGCAAACAGCATGACAGGACCCAGTCCAACACTACTGAGCCCCAAATTTCCTAGGCACTACCATGATGGCATCAATTAGCAAGGGAAGTTAGACCCCAAATACTCCTTATTCATTGCATTGCTGGTTCTGAATTAAAGCATTTCACTGAAAGATTCTATTTAAGTGTTTCAACTGATGATGATTTAGTAACAGTGCCAAACTTCAGCGTTGTCTTTAATATTCTTATTTTTATGTAGATAAACTGAGCCATCCTTCTTCCTGTTTTGTAGCACTAAGAACAAAACCTGAACCCTCATAAGTGGGGTTTGGTTTATGCTGTCAGCACAGGAGGAGACCAAACCCATTTTTGGTACAGATGAGTGTTTCTTCTGCAGGTCAGCAAGGGAGGATGGACAGGGGGGTCCTGGCAGGGCTCGGGAGCCAGAAGGAAAAGGACAGATCCGGGCGGAATAGCTGGGCAGGGGAGGAGGACCCCTTAGGTCATGAATCCCATAGTGGGCAGACAGCCCTTAAGAAATCATCTCCAGAAGTGATGGCTCTGGTTTGGGTCATACCCTCTCTGCAGACAATACTGGGACTAGGAGATAGGACAGGAGTTTTGGCTGTTCTGTTTGTTTTCCACCACCCATCCCTCCCAACCACCCCTTCACTGGTGGCCTTTTCCAGCCCACGGTGCAGCCACCACCATGGGGGCAGCCCTGGGAGGGGGTGGAGCACCCGCAAGGTGATGCTCCCGTTGGGAAGATGTCCATGCCACAAGGCAAGGGACGCGTGACACTCGGAGCCACGTGCCACGAGGTGGCACCATGTCCCTGCTAACCCGCACCGGGGTCACCTCTGCGGCCACGCAGCTGCCGCGGGACCCTGCTCACCTGGCAGGCCGCTGAAATCCCCCCACTGAGAGTTTTGGGGGTTTTAAAAAACTGGGCAGCCTCCTCTTCTGTAAGACCCAGCTGAAGAAGGAGGTGGCATCCCGTTCCATGGAACATCCTCACAGCGAGACCACTCACCTGTGAGAGCCCCCTGCATCTCCTGAGGACATCTGGTCACCTGACATTGGAGGCACAAGGTTTGCAGAGTTGTGGTGCCATCTCCCGCTGGTTACAGCTCTCCTCAGGGCAGTCCTGGGCTCCTGTCCCTCCTGGCACCGTCGTTTGTTGGCACTGGGAGAGATGTCAGTGTCACGATGATGGTTGTGCCTGGCTGGTGTGTGTGACCTGGCGGTGTGCACTGGCTGTGCCCCCACCTCCCAGGGACCTGCATGCACGAGAGCTCATTTCTCACAAAGAGTTTGGTCATTGGATCATAAAATTCTTTAGGTTGGCAAATACCTTTAAGCTCATGAGGTCCAACCATTAACCCAACCATTAACTAAGTCACGTCCCTAAGTCAATGAAAAAAGAGAAAGCTGTGCACCAGTATCTATCTTGAAATATCAAACATTTAATACTATTGCAATGTTCTAGGAGGGATTCAGATGAGCCTGTATCCCTGAGGAACTTTCAACTTCATGCCTTGGCATGTTCAGATCACCTCCATCTTAGAAGCACCAGTGCAGAAAAGAAATGCAGTGGGTGACAGCCCCAAATCCAAAGAACTTACCCAGCCCCCAGTTAGTGCCTTGGTTAGGCTCCCAAGCTCCTACATGCTGAGTTTCCACAGTCTAAGCCAGTTCTTGGAGTCCTTCAGCAAAGCCCTGCAGCTTAGTGCCCTGCTCTTCTCAGGGGGGTTCACCCCCAGGAGCTGTCTGTCCCCACCACACTGCCCTGTGCTCTACTGACACAGACCTAGCGCTCACTTCTGTGGGACTGACTGCTCAGGTGCTCCATGGAAAGCAAGGGGACTGCTGCACCCAAGTCTGCTTTAGTGAAGGAAACACAAATGCATGCCATAGAGACCTATTAAATGAAAATTCCCCAATGGATGAGGGGTTTTGCACATGCCAAGGAAGCTTCAACAGCTCCTTCTGCTCCTGCTTTAGAGCATGGAGCAACCAGCCAAAAACGCTGTGCTTGTTTCAGAAGAGGAAGCAGAGGGAGCAGCTCAAAGGGAGCTCTCCTGCCTGGGTTCGCTGTCCCTGGCAGTGTGCTCAGAACAGTAATAGAGTGCCTGGAAATACCTACATTATTCCTGACACAATGCTTTGCAGCTGAACAATACATTTGCCAATTCAATTTATTCAAACAAGTTCCTTGGGAAGAGAGCAAAGCAAATCCAGGTGGCAATTACCGAATTCAGACTCTGCCCTGAACTAGGGGAAACAAAGGGGCAAGATATGAGAGAAATAGCAAATTCTGCTGGAAATCCCACAACGGCAGAATCCTAAGAGTTTTTAATCACGTGCTTGCTGGTATTCAGCTGAAAAACCCCTGTGTCATTGGGCAAGGAGACAGAGCAGCGTTGCAATTGCTCTGCTGTAGCACTTAGCACTTTGGAATACCTTTGCTGGGAAAATTAAAGGCTGGTTTGTTTTCTTTTGAAAGCACAGCAGTACCTGGGCTCCGTGGCCCATCGCAGTGACATGTAATTGGAGAATAAGCGCATTCAGGAGCTCCCAAGACTGACGGTGCTGCCAGTCCTGCTGTGTTGCACACTGTCAGGCAGGGTGGAGGTTGCCTACAAGCTTAGATGAACCACCAAACCAGTTCAGAGCCTGGTTAAACAACTTCAGCCGTGTGCTGAACCTCACCACATCCCAGCCCCCTGTCCCAGAGCATCAGCAGGGACACAAGCCCATGGCCCAAGGCTGGTCCCCGTGTCCAGGACACAGCTCCAAGAACAGCCTCCTGGATGGCTGGAAGGAGAGAAAAACCTGCCAAGAACCTCCACTTTGGCTCTGGGTGTGCAAGAAGGAAACTTCTGTTGCAGACGCACAGTTATGGAAAATTGCCTCTTGCCAGACCCTGCAAACCCCACAACCTCAGCTTCCCGTACCCCATTCACAGTCAGAGGCTGAGCCCCCCCGGATCATGCTTTATCTCCCCATCCCACTCCATCTCTCACAGCCAGCTCCGGGGCAGCTGTAGCTGCTCTCCCAGGACAGCAGTTACACCAGGGATGAATTTGGCCCCAGATGTAGAATTAGGTTAAGCCAAAAGGTGGCAGCATCTTATTCAGTATCGATTTTGCATGAATATTTCTCCTATTAGCCATTTTTCTTTCTAATCATAGAATGTAAGTTTGTAAATTACAGAGGTGGAGAGTAAATGTATTGCAACCTCTGGCAAATTGATATTTTTGCAGCAGCAGTAAACTTTTTCTTATGACAGATAATTGAAGGGAGCAAGCGTCGGATAAAATTCATAAAGATTTGGACCTATTGGAACAAGACAAATGATATTTAATGTTCAGAGTTGTAAAGTAATTACCCTGGGCTCCAATATAATAAATAAAGACACAGTAAATGGAGTTTGGCTGACCAGGTGCCTTGGAGGTAGCACTGTGCAGGGCCCTGTGGCAGTGGGGGGGATGGAGAGGTGACAACTCCCTCGTACAGGGGAAAGCCTCGGGTTGGTGTCTCCCCAAGAAATGCCCTTTCTCAGGGGAAGAAGGAAGGAGCTGCCTCCCGTGCCTGCAGCAGAGCCCTGCATCCCCAAACCCAGATGCTGAGTGTGCAGGGAGCCATCATCACCCACAGCCCTTCTACATGTCCAAAGGCAAAGGAGCCTTTGGAGACCCAGCTTCATCCATACCTCTCAGGAGAAGCCTGGTTCTCCAGCAAACCCACAGCCTCCTGTTCTCCCACTCCAGCCAGCAGACATTGGTCTCTTCCCCCAGCACCCGAGAGAGCAGCTGGCAGCTAAAAAAGAGGAGGGTGACCCTCTCCTTGGGGTGGACACTGCCCTATACCCAGGGGAAACTGGGCCTGAGGTGATGGGCATCCCAGCCAGAGCTTGATGTCCTTCCCATGCAACAGCAGCACACCTCAGAGGGACGTCACAGAGAGACTGCAACACCCAAAACCAGAAGATACTGGTCCTCACCCAGCTGCAACTCCATTTCTACCATCTGGGAAAGACCAGGAGAGCCTTCTCTTATAGTGAGGAACCACCTTGTCTCCCCTTTTGTAGCCCTGCCTTGATCAGCCCTGTGATGGACCCTTCACCTGGCAGGGTACGTTCATTGCATGTAGCACCTCACTGTGCTGGGCACATCCAGACCTCACACACAAGAAAAAATAAAGGTGGCAGAGCCATAGCCTACTTTTTGTTTTTTTCAGAGCAAGATGTCAGCGTAACCTTCCCTGGCAAAATAAGTGCATCACTAAAATTCTTTTAATGCAGGCAGCGTCAGTGGCTGCTTGGCAGCACATGCCAAGTGCCCCGATGGTCAGGAAGAAAACATGCTCAAGCACACCCCGAGCTGGGAGGTCCCAACCCAGCCCTTCTTCAGGGCTCCTCCAACACCTTCTCTGAGCAGCTGCTGGGAAACCATAAGCCAACAACAGGCCTTGTTTCTGCTCCGCCACCAGCTCTCTACTGCCAATGTGCCTCTGCCCCTTTGAAGAAGTTGCTTAGAAATTCAGCAGCAATTATGCAAGCTTTAGTATTAAAAAATGCACGTGGATCTAGCAAATATGAAGCTGCTGCTGCTGTAACGCTAGCTTTAAGCTGTCTACAGTCCCTAGAAATTCTCAGTGGGATGTTTGAGAAGGATGTATATGTGTTGACAACATTAAATGATCCATGGCTCAAGGACAGAATTGAAACCATACATCTAGTTCATACAGGCATTGATCACTGGGAGAGTGTTTTTCTTAAACTAACCACGGAAGGCCAGGCACCTCATCCTCCCCAGAAAGGCAGGGGTGGCTCAGGGAACAGGAGGTGCACACACGCTCCTACCACATCCCGGCGTGTAACAGAGCTCCAGTGAAAACAGAGAGACACATGGACGCCATCAGCAGGAGAAATGTTATTGTGGCTGCACCATCTTTGAGGGAAATTGAGCATGTCACTTCGGTGCATCACCCTCTTCTCATCACCTCCCAAAGAGGCAGCGCCGCTCGCACACAGCCGCGCAACATCTGGCGAGAGGGCGAGGAGGGGCAGGATGCTGCGAGATTCACGGGGGTGAAGATCTGCCTGTTGTGCAGTACGAGCCCCAGAGCACAGCCCGGGATGCCCCTGTGCCACCCCTGGCGCTGCAGCAAGAGGAGAGCCCCCAGCAGCGAGTGCTGAAAGCTCTCGAAAGCTGTAGCCTTTTCTAGACATGAAATTCTCAAGGACAAGGAAAAACTGGCAGACAACAGGGAGGATTAGGTGGTTCCCCAAGGAACACAAGAAATGCTGTAAGATTGTGTTGTTGCCCATTTCAGTGGGGTGATTAGGCAGTATTTGATGCTGGGAGGATGATTTCTATTAGGCAGTTTTGCAAACCTTAGTCCAGCTATTAACAGTAGGTAGTGGGAAGTCATGTTTGCCTGCGTGCAACAAAACCAGATTCCTCCAGACTGCAGTGCCCAAAATCCAGGCCTGCCATGGCCAGCACCCTGCCCCAGGGAAGCACTCTCCTTGCTCTCCCTTCAAAAGCTGGTTGCTGGTGCTTTCTGGTTCTTGCTGCTTTGCAGCACACTGCTGTGAGCTGCTTGGGAGAAACCTCCCTCCCTGGCTGTCCTGCAACTCCATCTCCCTGGTCCCTAATTCAAGTACTGGTTTCCATCATTTCAACTATTACCAAACTAAAGGGTATTTCTTTGCTCCCTCGTTTATGCAGAATGTTTATTTAATAGGCTGGCCAGCTTCAATTAGGTCTGTGATTACTCACAGATGACAGCTCCAGCATAACAATGTTTACCCTCAAACTCTGTCTCCAAGTATAGCCTGTGATATATTTAAGGAGAAGGTATAAAGCCATTGATGTGAAAATAGCTTTACCTGTGTGAGTGAAGCTTCTCTAACAGCTGGCAACTGGGTAAAAATGTACTGGGGTTATCAGCCCCGTTCACCCAGACATTTAGTTACCTTACTGAAAACCTCACATGGCTGAGTTGTCCAGATGTCTTTGCCTTGTTGCTGACATGTGGAACTCCTTGCTACAGGATCTGTATTATCTAAAATAAAGTTTAATAGCTTTAAGTGCATTTTCATTTGTTCATGAAGCATCAGGGCTGGCGGCTGGAAGTGAAATGCAGCATCTTTGGGTCAGATGTGCCCCTAAGATGCTTGGGGTGCATTGGCAGGAAGGTGTGTCACAAAAGGAATATCCAAAGCCGTTGCCTCAATGTGGTTTTACTTCTCAGGAAATGCCAATGAGAGTTCCTGGTCTCCAAGGCTCTGGAAACTGCATTTTTAGAGCCCAGAGTCTATGTCTCTGTAAGGGGCCCAGCCTGGCTGCCCCTACAAGTTTGGTACCCAAACCTTCAGCTGGGTGAGAGTTACAGTGCTAGGGAGTGGGGAGAGGGGACTCTGGGCTGGCTCAGAGGCAGAGGATGGGTCTCCCTCATCCCACCACCCACTGTCCATCCAAGGGGGCTGGACTGGCTGTGCAAAGCAGTCCCAAGGAGAGTCCTGCCTCTCTTGTAGTATCTCGTAGCAAAACCAGCTTCCATACATCCCCGCGGGTTAATCAGCTGCATGGAGACTAATTAGTGCCAAATGCTCTTATCAAGAAGACACAGCTGGGTGCAAAGCCAGGCACAGCAGTGGCTGGGATGTCCACCCCCTGCCCAGGACACAGCCTGGTCCTTCTCTGAGCCCTCCAGACCAATGGTGATGACCCCAGTCTGGCCATCACCCTGGAGAGGGAACTGGCAGCAGCGGTTTAGGAGGGATAGGAAACGTCCTGGCTTTAATTCACTGAACTCTTTTGTTTCAACCACATTTAATATCTTAGAAATTACGAGTCACAGGGACCTGGGTGAGCCGAAGGAGAAGGCGTGATCTGTGAGGCCAATTAAGAGGCCGATGGCACATAGTGAAACGGGAGCCCCTCGGGGGAGGCCAAGGTTACATAAATAAGTGTGTGAAGGAGCTGCACTGAATCTGCAGACACTCAGCCACTAGTGATGCCCCTTTGAATCTGGGAAAATTAAATATAAATAATAAATGTTTAACCACACAGCAAATAAATACAATGAGGCACCTTTAAAAATTATACTAATAAACAGCAAGATGTTGTCCTTCTGCCCAGGGTGGCTGAGCATCTTCTCCGTATCGGAGACAAAGAGCACAAAAGAAGGGGTTGTGTTTGGGGCGGGCCTGCTCAGCTGGGTTGTCTTCACCCCAAATCTGCCATCCCTGTGTAGAACCCCAGGACAGCATGGAATAAAACACCCAGAAAATGGGAAATAAAATAGTGCCAAGCTCAGCCAGTGAATGTCAGGGCCTCCAGACCAGAAGCAGCTCACCTCTGCTTGTGTGATCCTAATAGGCTTTTTCTGGGCACCTGGGAGCAGGATTAGGGCTTGGTTCTCAGAGGAGAAGCCCAGAGGCTCCTCGTGATGTTACAAATGTTCAACGTGAGCTGCGAGGTCCCCAGAATTGCTCTGTGTCAGCACTCACTTTACAATAAGAGCTCTGCTTCTCAGCTTCCCTGTTTTTACTGCTTTCTTGGAAGAAGGGGAAAAATGAAATGGAGATATAAAAAATAAAGGGGTCATTTATAGTTAAGCACATTAGGATGGGAGCGAGAGAATAAAGCAGTGAGAATGGCTCAGCCGGGGGCCTACAGGGACTTGTTCTCTGGTACTGGCACGGTCTTTACTAGGTCGCTTGAACCTTTTGCACTCTGCTGCAGAGCTCAGACCTGGGCTATATATCAGCAGACTTGCCACGGTGTGCAGTGGGAAATCCTGTAACTACCCTGAAACCCGCTTGTGCCAGGAGTTACAGTTCATGGGTGACTCTTATCGGTGACCAAAGCGACCAGCCCAAACCTGGGGGGTTCTGGGTGGTGTGGCAGAGGGTGTGGGTTAAGTGTGGATCAATTCCCTTTCCTGTGATGTAATTTCATTTCTCCTCAAATTCTGCAGGGAAGGAGCAGGGCAAAAGGCCTTCCTTGCTGTGATTATACATTCCTGGGCAGTTTAATTATAGCCTTTGTCTACTTAAACACTTGCACAATAAACCCACAGAGAGCTGCTGTCCCACTATACTTAGTTACCGATTTCTTTTCTTCCCAGCCCCTGAGGTTTGGTTTCCCATTTAGCAGAGGTCACTGAAACCAAGCTCTCCATGGGGCTATCTCGGCTGTCACCAGGGAGCTTGTGCCACAGCAAAATGTGTCCCTCAAGTCGGATTGACTCCGTGGCAGCTGACACTGGTATTTGGGTTTCTTTAGATCCGTGGGCTCTGATCACATCTGGTTTTGATCCTCCATGTCTATAGTGAGCCCTCACATCTAACCAGTCTATAATTGCTTCAGATTTCCACTCAGGAGCAACTGTTCCTGCTCACAGCAAAACCCAGGTCCTGGATACGCCACCACATCGAGGAAGCACCTGATTCCAGTGACAAATGTAGCACCCAGAGCTCAGTGCTGCTTTTGACACACGAGCACAGACATAAATATTCTCCAGCCTTTACATCCTTTCTCCATTTTAACTCATGGCTTCATTAGACTAATTTGTTTCCAGGTTGGAGGATGAATAATGAGCCTCAGCCTGTGGATGCATAATTAAATTTTGATAGTGAATGTTTTTATCTAACCTTGTTTTCATTATTATCCTCAGTACTTGAATTACAAGTTGGAGATTTAGGGCTGCAGGTTTGCCTTCACATTAAGCCCGTGAGGTGTGACAGTGGTCTGCCACCTCCCAGGACAATGTCCAGCAGTGATACCATGGGTGTCATTTCAGTCAGGTCTAATCATCAGGGATATTCAGGGAAAGACAAACTGTTAATGACAAAATGGTTTTTCCCCTACCATAGTCAGTACAACACACAATCCCCTGTGGGGTCTGCACACTGCTCCACAGCTGGATGGCACATCCCAATGGCAAGGGTCACCTGGAGCATCTTGGTGGGACATCTTGGTGGGACACCCAGTCCTGCTGAATTTCCTAACGTGTCCAAATTCCATCTGGTTTTTTGGGTATGTAGTTAGCTTTGTTTCCACAGTTCTATGCCTGCAAATCCCCCAGACTGTCCCTGCCCCACGGTGTCTTCCAAGTGCCTCCTCAGCATTACTTGGCCGTTAAGGTCCCTGTGCCCTGGGTCTCTGTGCTCACCGACGATTTTCTCCAGCCTTCCCATTGTTCCTTTCAGCACTGCAGTTTCCATCAGGCTTTTCCACTGATCTTTGTGGCCTCTTCCTGCTGCTACCATTGTCAAGAGGGTTTTCCATAATTCCCTGACTACTGGTGTGCTACCTAAAGGGTGCCCTCTGGGCTAAGGTAGGGAACAGAGCACATCTCGCAGCCTCCACTCCTGCTCCGGATGGGAGCGGGAGCGCAGGAACCCGGGCAGGTACTTAGTACAAATGTTAATGGCGTCATTGTTTATATTGTAGGATTGGAAAGGGTCTCCTGGGTCATCTGGGGCATTGCCCTTCAGTAACTCAGTCCGTATTCAAGCTATCCCAAGGGTATTTTTAGTCGATTCATGAATCCTTTTAGGAATTCAGCCCAACGACCTCAGTCAGCAAACGATTCTTTTGGCTAATTGACTTCACTTTCTACATGCCCTGTTTTAATATTGCCTTTAAAGTTTGAGGCTTTTTCTTCCTCTCTCAGTGTCATCCACTGCTCAATTTCAGCAGCTCTTTTTTCCTATTCCTACATCTTTATCTGCATTACAGTTCATTCCACAGGGCTCACTGGTGAAGCCCCTGTGCTGATGGAGCCCTCACACCAACAAAGCCCCTTTGCCTGCAGGGCTGAGCCCCTCCGCGTATGGTGAGATGGTCTCCGCCAGGAGATGCTGGACACAGACTAGACAAGGTGACATGGGTGGGACAGGACACAAAGGTCACCTTTACCCACGTAAACCTCCAGCAGCAGAGCTGGGAACAGTCCTGGGGGCAAGTTGCCTCTCAGCTCCCATCATGCTGGCTCCAGCTCAGCAGCTGTTTGAAGGGTCCTCATTTGCCTTGATGTCTTCAACTTTAGCTAATATCAAAATAACAGCTGAGAGTGAAGGAAAAGAGAGAAGGAGAATTAGACAAACTTTTCTTGGTCCTTATTATTCTTCTGCTTTGATCCACTGCTCTGTGTCATGTCATCACTGCATTGTTACTTACAACAGAGCCAGTTTTGAGCATGTCGTGGGGAGATTTTTGGGAGACAAGGTTGTGGGAAAGGCGAGGGGCTGTTACCAACACACATGTCCCAGTTGAAGAGGTCACTTGCCAGCACTCAGCCTTGCTGCCCAGGATCCCTGTCCCTGCAGACCTGCCTGTTGGATTGAATGGTTGGTCCCTACTCAGCTCCAGCAGAATGAGCTGAAGTTAAACACCAAGCTTTTGCCAATCTGACTCGATCCATTCAGTGTGGGTCAGGGAGCATCCTCAGCAGCACCCACAGGGGTGTAACCTCCAGCATGGGACAGCACGGGGCAGTGACACTTCTGGCACTGGCCCCTCAGTGACCTGTTCTCCATCCATTTTCCTCTCCACCTTCTCTAGTTTTGGCACGAGTGAATTCACACCTTCCTGTGATGCACGGCTTTGATGCAGCTGGGAACTTAGCAGAGGGTTTACCCTGGGAATGGCTTTGCACATGCAACTTTCCTGAAGGAAAAGACACAGAAGGAGGGAACCTGGAACATGAAACCTGAGCTAACTGGGCAGACTGGAGCTTGAATGACCTACATGAATCCTTGGCATCAGCCAGGCAGTGTTTCTTTTAAATAAATTATGCAATAGTGCAAGCTTCAGAAGACTTTTTTTTTTCCCCACGAAAACTACATTTTCGAGAAAAAAATAACTGTAAACCCAAGATGGTCAGATTTGATGAAGTCAGCAAAGCTGTAGCCAGGATGAAGATCATACTCTCCACATCAGTTTCCAACTCATCATCAGAGCCAGTTGGTAAATATTTGCTTCTTCTAGTGATCAGCTGAAAGGTTCCTTCATTCCCACAATACTATTATCTTTGCAAATT
>VWPU01017595.1:0-25749 GCA_013398955.1 Callaeas wilsoni
ATCAATGAAGATACTAAACAGGAATTTTTCACTGGGAAACACTTTCTCCCATTGTGCTCCAACATGATCAGACACAAACAGGGCCCTGGGCATTCCAATACCCGTGGGCATCACAGCTGGGCTGGCCCTGTGCACCTCTCCACCCTGCTCCCCCACTTCACAGCAAAAGAATCTAGTAATTACACTGTCAAATTCTGTAACAGGAACTTGCTCTGGCTTAGTGAATGAGACTGGAGTGCCAGAAGCATTTCTAGTTTTTTGCCAGAGTAGCAATATCTACCTTACTAGGGCTTTGCCAGTACTGCCGTACCTCTGTAACTGACATTAAACATAGGGAAGGTTTATAACCTCAGATTATTTTATCTACTACAATCATTAAAATGAAAGAAGACCAAACTTCAGATGCTTGCTTGTTAAGTACTAATTAAATTTTTCATTTGAGACCATTAGAAACCATTGATTAGTTTAAAAATCCAGCCCAAAGTTTTAGCCTAGCTGTGATCAGCGCTATGTGGGAAGGGAGGGAGGAAATGGGATTCTGGCAGGAAAACTTGTCTTGTGTAAGAGCACTCAGCACTGCAGCTTCCACCTGGCCCTTGAGCTGCAGCTGCCTGAGCACAACCCCAGCCAGGATGAAAAATGAAGCCCTTGCAAACAGCAAGGATGGATTCCTGTAGTACTGACTTGCTCTCCAGAAGGCAGGTTAGGAAAGAAAACTGCAAACACCACCACAACAGGCACCTCACCTCCAGCCAGAACTTACCAAACCCAGGTGCAATCTGAACAGAGTCCACGCTTCTGCTGCATTGCCTGGCTCTGTGCTAGGGGCTTCTCTTTGGACTGGTGAGTACCTGCAGCAGCAGCTGCTTGATGACTCACATCTGAAGGAACAGAAGGCTGCAGAAGTGCTGCTTCCTTGCCTCTACCTTGTTTTGTTGGGTTGGACCTAATATTTTAGATCTAAGTAATTTTCAGCAGCTGAATTCCCACCGTGAGAACCTCTACTCAGCATCCACCCAGCCCAGTGAGAACCAAAACCCTAAGTTTTTAAGCTGCCTCTCTGTGCACCCAGGAACATTCCTGTTTGGGCCAGGTGAGCAGCTCAGCACTGCCATGCCACCTGCAGCCCCACAGCCTGGATCTTCTCAAAAAACTCAGGAGGGAGGAGCCCACCAGGCTCCACCCAGCACAGAAGAGCTGCAAGTGGCTGGGACACGGCTCTGTATCTGCAATTTGGGCAACAGAGGAATTCTGGATTCAGTCTTTGCTCTCAGCCTCTTGTTCCTGCAGTGCCAGCTGAAGAAAGTCCTTGCCCAGCTCCCAGCCACAATGCCCAACGAACATCACTTAGAATTAAGCACATCTGACTTCACGTTGCACCTTATCTCGAAAGCCTTTCCCTTGACAGCTCCTTATTGAGTATGCTGCCCAATGCAGATCCTTAAGCATTTGCCACGTTTTCCATAAATCCAGTCCTCTGCTGTTTCAGCATCTCAGCTTTAGGGTATGCTAAGGATAAAGTGAAGACAGAACGGGTCTAAGGTAGATATTTTGTTAAAGTACAGGCCACTCGAGGAAAGATATTGAGGCACTTCTGGGAAGGGGATAAGCAACACAAGTGAAAGTAATTCTGTATGCCCTTTTGGAAGTATATAGCTCCTGCTTTCCCTCTGCCAGCTACAAGAAATCCACTGAAGAGAGGTTGCATCACACCTTTTGGGATAATTGGACCCTGCAGTTTAAGATTACTGTAGTATACTTGAAGATAGGGGGGAAGAAAACTTCCATTTTCTAATTCACACCTCTTTAACAGTGCGGCCTCTCGCTCAGGTCTGTAAGAACACTGCCATCTGAGCTTATCCTCCCTTTGGTGATCCCAGCTCTGACCACAGGACTCCAAACTCTGCAGAACTCAACCCCACAGCTGACCTTTTTAACTAGTGGAGTGTTCCCAGAGGAAGGAGACTCATACAATAAATTTTCTGGACATGTGGTCAGCGGGGCAGGGAAGAAGAGGGTACAAATTCTTGCTGACTTGTCAAATCTAGAAGACCCTAGAAGGAGAAGAATATTATAAAGAAAGGACCCAGCAACCAAAACATACGGTGCAACTGATGCTCCATTAAATGTAGCAACACACCAGATACTCAAGGCTTCTTCCTGACCACGAAAATGCCTCACACACCATTTATTTTCCTTACTACTGCTGCCACTTCCTCACTGCTGTGCATGGAAGCTTTTTATTTCATGCCCCACTGGGCTCCTCGTGCCCGTAGGTTAGGAACTTCTTGCCTTGCCAGCCTGGATTTATTCTTGTCTGTCCTCTACCTATCTCCACACCACTACTGAAACAACCCCATCCAGAGAGAAGATGAAGTAACACCAGCCCTGCCTCCACCCTCCCCCCTGTTGGTACAGGAGTTATCCAGAGTGTCCACAGAATCCATCTCTGCCTCAGAGTGACCTGCTGTGTGGCTAGAGGTGGGGATGTGCCAAAAGCAGCCTCAGAGTCTTCAGTTAGGAGAGGATGTAGGTTAAGAACAGCTCTCTCCCGCAGAGAACGTGCCCAGAGAAGAACCCAAAGCCACAGCAAAGCAGCAGGAGAGGGGCAGCCCTACCCCCACTGACCAAGCAATAAAGCTGCCCTTGCCACCTCAGAGACTGTACCATTCCTCAATAAACACGGCGTGTGAAACGAAGCAAAACTGATCCTGCATGTCCGTGGCAGATGGAGCATGAAGAGACCTCTCCTCCCTGCTGGGGGGAACTCCTACAAGGGGCCAGGAGAGGGAACTGCCGTGGTGGGAAGGCAGACACCACAGAGTCCGTGGCATGGGGAGGTCCCAGTGACCCGTTCTGGGGACACAGCACAGCAGTGCATACCAGCAGGGCACCAGAAAATGGCAAAAAACCCCCCCCTCAATTCCATTCTCCAATGTGATAAAAGATTTGGGTTTGTTTTTTTTTTTCTGATAAGGCCAACCTCCTGTGTTTTGTACATGGAAGAAGAGCAATCAATGATCAATAGTACAGTCCAGAACTCCAGAGCTCCCAAGTTCAGTCCACAGTAGCAGTATATACACGACAACCCTTCCTCTTAATATTCAACTTCACACACACAGAGTTCAAAATCCAGTAAGTTTTCTAGAAAATCCATTTCACAAAAGCTTAAACAAAAATAATTCCTCAGCATCTGACACATTCTGACTAACTTTCCAGCATCCTGGGATAGGAAAATGCAGCAAGAGTATCCTAAAATAGAGAATATGCCAAGATCTCTTCATTCTGAGATCCCTTAAGAAACAGGCTCACCAGCAGATGTACTCTCGATATGGTTATTTAGAAATAAAAGTACCTTGTCTTTGTGCTTTGTGAAGATTCCCGTAAGCTCATGTTTTGTTTTCTCCATTATCACAAGTTCCCTTTCACCTTCTCCATCTGGTCTAAGCCACAGTGCCAGCACCAGCCCCCACAGATGCACCCACAGCTCTGCCTGGGAAGGCCAAGGTCTTGCCCAGAGAGCTGCAGCACGGACAGGGACAGACACACAAACGCGCTGACAGAGGAACGCTGGCGGCTCCATCCGACTAAGGAGCAGGGCAATACTTGAAAGGTTTCTCTCCACACACACCTGAAGCGTTGTGACTGCAGCAAGGGGGATTTCCTTTCTTGCCAAAGTAACGTGCTCGTCATTTGTGAACCTGTAAGTTTAGCTAATTACAGATTCACAGTCGCGAAAGAGATCGCACTGAACACCACTCCGGGCCAGGTCAGGAACAAGCAGATAGAGATGTTTAATGCTCTTTTGCTCAGTTACTAGAATCCATTGCTTTATATATCTGGGATTCTGTCACAGGCAAGACCAAGTTAGGACTAAATACACTCTGTGCTTAACTTGGGACAGACAATGCAGACTGCAGCGTGACACAGGACAGCAGAGCGTTTAATGTCTGAATTGCACTTGAGGCACTGGCCTTGCTTGCACACGGTTCTGCTGTGTTTTTGCTGAACACACCCCAGATATCAGAGTACTGATCCCAACGGCACCGTGTCCAGCATCAATTTCGTACCTCTGGTAACTGAAGGGTTGCAGTAAAGTGGGCTGGGCAGGAGCAGAGCAAATGGATTCTCAAAACCAGCAAATAGCAGTGTCCCTCCCACCCTCCTGGGCAGCACCTCTGCCCCAGGAACACCAGGATGCTCAGAGATAATACAGCTATAGAGAGGCAGCATCTTCACAGGATGGGGCTCCAGTAAACGTTAGGGGCCAAAACCAGTGTGAGCCAAGAGGTAAGAATAAGCACTGTCCCACTGGGGCTTAGGAGGAACCTGGAAGGTTATGAGGAGCAGTGCTGTACCTGAGAGGAAGCTGAGACAAAAGGGAGACCAGCCTCTCGCTACAGGACTCAGGTTGGCTAATGTTTGTTAGGAGGGGCTCGGGGGCGCAACGGGAAGTGACAAGACAGCACAGCTGCAATAGCGGTCAATCTGAGAAGCCAAAATCTCCAGGGGTTGCCAGCAGCTGGCTCTCCCCTTCCCCTGGGGATTCTCCGTTCCAGTTCCTAGAGTATGAGCACCCCTTTCTTCAGCACCTGCACTTAGGTTCTTAAATTTGCAGTTTTGTTTTGTTTTTTTTTTTTAAAAATACCCCCGTACTTTAATCACGAAAAACCAGTCCCCGCCCCAATTCTACTAAAAACATGATTGTCCGTAGCTGGAGGCTTATTGAACAACCTCACCTCATCACCACCGAGTTACTCAAATGTCCAATTAAACAGCAGGCAGCTCAACCTTTAGGTAACACAACTACAAAAATTGGATGTGCTCTCTTCTCTCCCCCCCTCCTCCTCAAGAGAGCTCCGTTACTTTTTCCTAAGCGCCAGCGCTACTCCGACTGCTACGGCCAATATAGCGACGGCAGCAGCCCCGCCGTACAGCAGTATAGATTTCCCTTCTGGCAATAGGATAGGCTTCTCCTCTGCAGCTGAAGATTTCTCTTGTATTTCTTCCAAATGGCCCTCTTTCCCCACTTTTTTTTCCCCTGGAAGCAGTATTTTCTCAGGTTCTGGTGCAGCCTTTTCTTCCGATGGGGCTAACTTTGGGACAGGTTTACTTAACGCGGGGATTTCAGGTTCAACAAGCTCTTCAGCTGCTTTTCCCTTTTCCTCCTGTTTTGCACGCAGAAGTGCGGAGGGATGTGCTTTTTCAGCAGCAGCAATTTCGGGAGGTTTTATTTCCTGCGAAGAAGCAGAGGTTTCTGGAAACGCTGCCTGCATGGTCTCTGCAGCGCCGGCTGACACCACCGCTTCCTCAATCCCCTCCGGTATCTCTTCCTTCTCCACGTGAACAATGTCGGAGTTGGAAGAGTTGTTCTCACTCCTCTCTTCACCCCCTCCGTTGCTGTCCAGGCTTTTGACTTCTTCAGGATCCATAGCCACTTGCTGCCAGGACTCGGGTCCCAGGGACACGGGCAGGCTCTCCGTGTGCCAGCTCTGACTCGCCGACAGGGACACGGGCAGGCTCTCCGACTGCCACGACGTGGTCACCGTGGGGGACTCCGGGGGGCTCACCTGCCCTGAGTTGTCACTGGTCAGGATGTAGATGTCATTGCTGTCCTCTGCAATGAGCCCGGGATACTCTTCCTCTTCGGATTCCAAAGTGAAGACTGTTCCCTACGAACAAAAAGGAGGACACAACACGTGAGCAACGGCTTCGGCGTTCCCTCCCCTGTACAGGACAGAACAGGACACCTGGAAACCTGGTGAGCTGGAAGAAAGATGAGAGGGCCTGTGCAGGAGCAGCAGCTGCCTGACCTACATTTCAGTAGGGATTACAGAATCCAGCTGGCGTTTCCAGAGAATGGAACCTCTCATATGAGCTTTGCTGGGAGCTCCTTTCCCTGACGGTGCTTTAGCGCCGATTTCATCACCAAACACACCACATGGTCATTATTAACCCAACAAGATACTGAAGCCTGAAACCAGACTGCAACAGAGCAAAGGAAGAGAACGCAAACGCAAGCACACAATCCCAGCTGAGTACCACTCCCCGCTCCTTTCTGTGCAAGTGCTCTCTATTGCTTGTCTGTTTTCATCTAACAGTGTTCCTCTTACACTAATTTTATCCCATTTTCAGTGCTGTCTGAAGCCTGCCATTTCTGCTTTGTACCAACAAGCTGAAATCTACAGTAATTCTAGTATTTTACTACCATTTTAGCTATACTTAAACAAGTTCACTTTCAAAGACTGCCATCATAACGTTGGCCACACAGCTGAAGTTGAAACAAACAACCAAGCACAGACACCCAGAGATGGTGACAGGGTTTGCTTGCTTTTATTTAGCTGGGAAAAATCTGTAGGCATCCTAAGAATTTGACAATGGGCTTCAGCTGGAGAAACTGCAAGTGTAAAATACTGATGCCCTGCAATCAGCCCCAGTTTATATACTGGGCTCAATGTTCTATGGTGTGGAATATCCCTCTGGCCAGTTCAGGTCAGCTGCCCTGGGCCCGCTCCCTCCCGGCTTTTGGTGCCTCTCCCCTCCCTGCAGAGCATGAGACACTGAAGAGTCCTTGACTCAGGGATAGCACTACTTAGCAACAACTAAAACATCAGGGTGTTATCAATGTTGCTCTCATTCGAAATCCAAAACACAGCTCTGTACCAGCTAGGAAGAAAATTAACTCTAATCCAGCTGGAAAGAGGACAAAGAGATAGGGGGCAGAGAGGAACCCCAAAAATTCCTATACCATATAATTAACAATTACATTACCATATAATTAACAATTAACAAAGATTCAGAAACTTTCTCGCTTGTAACGAAAATGATTTGAACATTCTATTAAGTACTGCAGTGCTGGGAGACCCTTCTGTGCAAATTCCAAGCTTTCCTGTACAGTCCATCATAACAAAAAATTCCACTCATTCTCCTTCTCCCTGCTCCCTTCCACAGGCAATAGTTCTCCTAAAGCAGTCTGAGCAGTTGTCCCTTTTTTAAACCCTTCCCAACACCTGTGAATCTGGGGCTTGACTCAGTTTCCCATTCCAAGATACCTCCTTGGCTGTTTCACAACTTTTTATGGATCCACACAGTGACCTATGTCAGGAACTAATCCCAGCTAAAAACAAACACACTTTTATTTTGCAGAGATGTTTTTAACCCTCACCCCATGGAATTCTGGAAGATATTTGGACATGGGCAAAGGAATATTACAGAACATTTGAAAAGGATCTTTTCTTCATAAATGCCTTTAAATTGCTTGGATGTGGGAAACATCATACAGCTTGGTAAGATGTTCAGAAACTGAAGTGAAACAATGCACAGAGTTCCCCAGGGAAAGGGTTAAAAGCAACTAAGCTGCTCACTAACCATTTGAGGATCACCACAAAGTCTTAATTCAGAATGCAATAAAAATGAGTAAAGCATTATATTTGTGAAAATGTTCAGACACCAACCACATGCCAAACCCAAAGCAAGCTCTGCTCTGCAAGCAGTCACTGACAATTCAAGACTCCAGTGCCCTCTCCAAAGTCATGTTCCAGTAGAAGAATTAATTTGTTGTTGTTGTTGCAGCTCAGGCCATTAAAACAATGAGCTCTACATGCAGGAGGAAGCAACCAGCATTGCAAATTAAGGGCAATGGAAAAGAAGAGCCAAGAAACTGAAGTAAAGGCAGAGGTTCCTGGATCCAAAGAGACCAGGGCCAGGGCTGCTGTGCATGGGAGGACAGGACTCCACTGCCCACACACTCTGAGACTGTACACTCACTCCTTTGACCAGCAGGTTTTGCTCTGGATATTGATAAAGTAGGAAATACTCTCACTGGAATATAAGCCACTAACAGACACCTACAATCAAAGCCAATTTTTTATTTCCACAGGTGACACAGACTCAGAAAAACAGCAATTAAACAACAAAATAATTAGGGGTAAAACCTGCAGTCTCATGAACCTCTGTAGTACCCTCCTCTGTGGATGCTGAAATGCTGTTAGCAGGGAAATCTTCTCTTCTTGCATTCACTCTGTGAGAACTTTTCCTTTGCTGCGTAAGCTATGTAAACAATAGATAGGGTTTTTGTACATAGCATTCATATCTGGTATCTTCTGACCTTGTGTACATTATATTAGGAAAAAACATTTCTAAGTGGGTGTCTGAGATTTTGACCAATCACCCTAGGAGCAGTGTAAGCACTGTTCAATTGCTTTATGGAACTAGAATATATAAATGGTATTGTAAATTTAATAAATAATTCATACCTTGCTCTGACTCCTACCTCGCTGCATCTCTGAACCCCTGCTTAAAAGCCCACACTCCTCTCTATTCAGCTCTACACTTCCACAAATCAGGATGAATTTATTTCCTGTCCACACCACATGGCAACACGCTAGACCACATCTGTGGTGTGACATTAGAAGAAAGAACAGGGACACACACCACTGATAACAGCTCTGCTCTTAACATTCCAATGGAAGTGCACCCGTGCTGCTGTGACTCACTCAGCATGAGGCATACACAAAAATGTTCCAAAATCCCACTACGCTGCTGAGGATTTGTGAGCTCTGGTGACTGTAGCAGAAGAAACCACCAGCCTGAATTCCCCTGAAGTCACACACTGTGCACTGGTGAAAGCCAAGAGGCTTTGAGCCATGACTCAGCAGCCCATGGAGGGGAGCATGGAGTCAGTGGGGACGGCGGGTGCAGAGATTGCCCTGAAATTTAAACCATCCCGATACTTCTAAAAACGTACTTTTGCTGGAGATACGCTTCTCACAAAATACAGGTAAGATCTGGGCACGTCTGGAGGGTAACGTGCAGGATAACCTGCTTTGGAGAGGGTAAGGAAACGAAGGGATGGTTATACAGGGAACACGGGCAAGCCTCATCATTTCAAATACCTCATTAATTCGTACACCAACACTACACACGCAGCCTGCCTTCAGCAGGAGGGAGCAGCGCCAAAGGGGCTCAAGGGTTTTATTGTTCCTTCTCGCACGCAAACTGCGCTGACCTCAAAAGAGTTATCAGCTGCTGGCTGCCCATAAATCAGAGCCTTAGCAGCCTGGCTGGTTCCTTTCTGTCTTTACAGACAATTTACCTTCCGTGTCAGTGCCTCAGGGACACAACTGCCCGGGCTTGCAGAGGCACATCGCCTGTGGCTGAGAAGGCTGGGGCAGAGCTGACACACTGGCAGAGGGTAATTCCAGTAATCACCTGTGGCTGGGAAGGCTGGGGCAGAGCTGNGTGGGTAATTCCAGTAATTCCAGCTGTGGCTGGGAAGGCTGGGGCAGAGCTGACACACTGGCAGTGGGTAATTCTAGTAATTCCAACTGTGGCTGGGAATGCTGGGGCAGAGCTGACACACTGGCAGTGAGTAATGCCACCTGTGGCTGGGAAGGCTGGGGCAGCGCGGACACACGGGCAGTGGGTGATTCCGCCTGTGGCTGGGAAGGCTGGGGCAGCGCGGACACACGGGCAGTGGGTGATTCCGCCTGTGGCTGGGAAGGCTGGGGCAGCGCGGACACACGGGCAGTGGGTGATTCCGCCTGTGGCTGGGAAGGCTGGGGCAGCGCGGACACACGGGCAGTGGGTGATTCCGCCTGTGGCTGGGAAGGCTGGGGCAGCGCGGACACACGGGCAGTGGGTGATTCCGCCTGTGGCTGGGAAGGCTGGGGCAGAGCTGACACACTGGCAGTGGGTAATTCCAGTATTTTCTCGTTAAAAGCCTATGAAGCTTTAATTGAAAATCCAGACAGTAATAGGCATTATTTAGGATACACGATTAATATTTCTTGAGCTGAATTAAGATTTAATACGTAAAGTCAAGCGGATAAAGCTCGGATTTTGTGCCGGTTCAGTTGAGGTTTGCACTTTGGTGGTTTTTTTTTTCCTTTTAAAGCAGCTGCAATAAAAACTGAATGACATTTAGGACAATTCTCTTGATTCATCTACAGATGTGACCCAGAAGCAGAGCTCCAACAGGCAGATTATTTCAGGACAGGATGGAACATGTGGAAGGATTTTTAATAACCTAAGGAGGCCTTATATAAGCCCTACACTTTAGATTTAATAATAAGTAAGGAATGTATGGTATTTCTCTGCTTCGTTTATTTTAAATAGACAGTATACTGCTTCAAGCCAGAAAGATCAGAGCTGCTCTGTCTCATATTTGCAGTGGGAAACTTGCAAACTTGGGAGCGCTTTTCCTCATCCAGCATACTTAGAGAGCCACATCAGGAGTAGCAGAGAAGGTTAAGTCCCTCTCTGCAGCTTCCTGCCACTCCTGATCCCAACCACTGCCACTTGAGGGAAGAGCTGGCACAGAGAGCTGAGTATTTCCCTGCTGGGCTAGAACACAACAAGAACGGCCACAGCCCGTGAGGCAGTCTTGAGGAAAAGATCAGCTACCGAAATCAATCCCTGTCCTCAGCCTAAGGGGTTTGACTCGCAGCAATGTTCCAGGATGCTTCTACCAGTGACAGGAAGCACCATTAACACATGTGGCACACTTGCCCTCCGGCGAGGCTACAGCCAGGATGCCACAGGGTGAGCTACACTGGACAAAGCAAACCGGTAACAAAGTAATGAAAAAAATGTCTGAAAGCTCCTCCAATAATATAGAACTGCTACTTAAAAACACCTGTTAAGTTTCAACTATGATTTAAAAACAGCAGACAACAAAACCTCCCCCAAGACACAGAAACTGACTCCTATGTTGTCTATATTATCTTTCATAGTTTTCTAATATGTCTATTTTTCAGTGTATACAAACAAACAGACTCATTAACTATGGTATACATTTGCTGAACAGCAAAACCTTTTCCTACACATAAGGAAAAAAAAAAATCCTTACTTAACAAAATAATAATTTCATCATGACTTACGCAAAGCTGCTTCTCGTGCAAAGAGATACTCAAATCAAAATTCTGAATGTCTCAAAGATAAAAGCAACTTTTTTCTCTACAAAAAATAGTAGGAGTAGTAGCACACATTGCATCTATAATGGAGATGTGATTAGACAGTGAACAGAAGAGATTCTCATTAAGGTGTCCAACACAGCATTTACTGCATCTTAGAGCAGACTTTGAATGTTCTGCCCACTCCAGGAAAATGCAAACCAGCTGTGTCTAACTGCTGTTGAAGCTTCTTCTAAGGTTTGATTTTAAGTGTTCCTCAAAACAGCTGTGTCTACCTGTTGTTGAAGCTTCTTCTAGGGTTTGATTTTAAGTGTTCCTCAAAACAGCTGTGTCTACCTGTTGTTGAAGCTTCTTCTAGGGTTTGATTTTAAGTGTTCCTCAAAACAGCTGTGTCTACCTGTTGTTGAAGCTTCTTCTAGGGTTTAAGTGTTCATAAAAGCTCAACTGGTCTCTGGTTCAGTTCTTAAAGTATAAATAAGGAATGATGGGGATAGGCAACTCACACAAAACTCATTTCTGAAGACACAGAAAAGCCCACCTGAAAAATATACAGCCCAGCAAGCCACCTGTGCACCCCAGATCCTGATTTTGTCCAACAAAGGCAAAAATTCTGTACAAGTCAGAGAATGCCACCAGGGGAAAAAAAATCTCCATGTTCCCTGAGCTTCAATCCCTCCACACGAAACTAAACTGAGCCACATAAAATCCCTGAGAAAAAGAGCATCTTGAGGTTCAAGAGGAAATGCTGGCAGGATACAGTGTCCCAGTGCTGCTGACAACACTCAGATCCAGAACAAAATATTTTAAAATATGAAGAAGTCACAAAAAGCCCTCAGGCGCTTTCTGTGCCTCTCTGTTCATGCCTCTGAAACTGTCAAGATAGGTGGAGCCAAGAAAAAGAGAGCAGAGTTCTTACAAATAGGACTGCACTTTTCATTAAGGAAAAAAAAAGGAAAAAAAGGTCAAGTGAAGCACATCAAAGCATTCTGATACTGCAGCCACTGCTCTCATTCCCTTCAAGGAATGCTTTGGCTAGAACAGCCTGCAGAAATTATCCTCTTCCACCTCTGCCTTCCAACATAACCTCTACAACCTGCAGAAAGTCAGCACCAAAGCAACACCCTTTAAGGTTTCAGACTTATGGGTTTAAAATGAGGTAAATTCAGTTATTTATAGACCACTTCTTCAGATTTGAAGTTGTTGGAAGGGAAAAGAGAAAGGAGATCTAGTTGCTCCTTTACCATTTAATGTCCTTCTTCAGCCACAGTGCCTAAAAATTTTTAAAAAACTATTACAGTACCGAAGAAGTTACATATAAATAAAAGTGGACACTTCACTGCAGTATTCCATGATATAAGCAGAAAGAGTAATTATTTCGAAAGGAAAACTCCTTTCTAGGACTCCTCTAACTAGACTGCCCTTTCTTGCATCTCTGCCACATTAAACTTACTTCTCTCTCCTCCAGCAGAGCACGTCTCTGTATTTCTGCATTGTCATTCCCAGGGCAGACACCTGGACTGCTGCAGAAGGAGATTTTCATCTCCGGAAGCACAAACTGCCTCGCTTCCCTAGGATGACAATTGTCTCTTTACTCTCTTTCTCCTCCAGATTGTTAACACTCTGTAATGCGTATTATTCAATCCCCAGCAGCAACGGAAATGTCTAAACCACCTGCAAAGCCCAAGACAAAACATTGGAGACACAGACAAAACAGCTCCTCTAAGGCTGAGATAGGAAACTGTAAACACTACGTAGGTTTCAAGCAAATTTGCTTTTATTCCCTTCAACATGGGCAGTTAACTAGTCAAATGCAAACCCAGGTCCTGAACTTCATGAGACAAGAGCCCTGGGAAGGCAGAGACAATTTCTGCCATGGGTCACAAATATAACTGCCAGGCTTGTGCTGAGAAGAAAGGTTATTAACTGCACTCTAATAAACAGGTTCAAACAAGGGAAAAGCAGAGGGGCTGCTAACAGGAATGGGAACTTAAGAGAAAAAAAAGGCAGCTAGCTTCCAAGAAAGCTTACATTCTTTCCTCCTTACAGACATTCCCAGATATTTCTACGTAGATGAAATCTAACCACAGAAAACAGCATCCACAGAACTTGAGAAGAAATATTTGGGAAGGGGTGGGAAAGGAAGAGGGAGAAAAATCCTTACCAACTGACTGGTCTTACTGTGCACTTTTCCAGGAGACCAAGAATTGCTTCTGATGCAGCAGCAGTCAGCCCAGAAGTCAGAGAGAGCAAAAAGGCAGGGGAGGTAGGAGGAGAGAAGGGAGGGGAGAGAAGCAGAAGGGAGGAGAGATGAGGAAAGGGGAGGGGAAATAAGGAAAGGGGTGGGGAGACGAGGAAAGGGGTGGGGAGATGAGGAAAGGGGTGGGGAGAGCATGTACACTGCGCGACTGTTTGCTGAGCCCTAAGAGTGCTTTTGGGAAAGAAAAGAACAAAGCTACTGGTAAATCCAGTTGGGTATTGTTTTGCAATGGCTCAGGATGATAAAGAAGAAGGTCTCAGTAGGACCAGCTGACCCACTAGTCAGGAGGAAGAAATGTGTGTCCCCACACGTCTGTTTAGAGAACCCTGAATGCCCAGCATGCTTTTTCCTCCAAAAAAGACCTCATACTAAAACTTAAAGAGTCAAGCAGGTAAATTCAAGAGTTGCAGCCAAACCTGTCAGAGCAATTAGTGAAAGAGGGAACATAAAAACATGCCAGCCATTCCCTCGCCAACCAGCCAGTACATCCCAGTTCCACGGTGCCATCAAAAGTTAGCTGAATTAAAATTTTAGTGCCTGAAGGGAGAAAGGGAGGGGAACACTCATTGTTTCAGCACTGTGACTCTGTGGGACTGGCACGGAAAATCAAAAAGCAACTTCTCATCCTCCAGTACATCAAATTACTCATTTCCCACAAGCCATGCCAATTTCTTGAGCTACCCAATTTGTAAACCTTTATTCCCTTGAGCTGGAAATTTTGCTTCTAGTTAGCCATCCACCATCCTCAGTCAGATGCTCTCCTGGACCTGCAAGCCTCCTGAGCTCACAAGAGAATCTCAAGTCCTGCACACGTGCAGAACCCTGGGAGCTCTTCCAGCCGCACCGTGGCTGCACAGAATGATGCAGCAAATGGATGACACAGCTCTGCACAATTCTGACTCCACAGATCTGCAGTGGGGCACAGGAAGGGCTCAGCTGACCCCTTACCTCTGACCGGCTACTCTCCTCCTGGCAAAGGTTGACTTCAATCCAAAAACTGAGGAAGATCCCAAATTACACGGTGCCAAGGGATGAGACAGCACCAGAGACACTACAGAGCTTTTCAGGTCTGCCTCTGAGAAGCTGACTCCTGTGAAGCTCTCCTCTGCTCCGGATCCACAGAAAACCAGACAGGCTATTCTTGCATCTTCTCTCTTCTAAGCAAGCTCTTAGCAGCTGCAGGAAAGACCTATCTTCATACCACTCCAAAATAACACAAGAATTGAACCTCTTACTGTCACAGCAACATGAGTCACTGGAGACTCCCAGGTTCATGCACTGCCCTTATGGCTCAAGCAAATTATTACTGACAACTTGATCCACCACACAGAGCCCCTCTGGCAGATGCTTATCTTAAAAAATGCAAACACTCCGACACTTCCGTGTGGCTACCAGCCTGCCAGGCTCTTCCCAGCCCTTCTCAGAACACAACCTCTCCTGTCCTGGCCCCACGCCCTGCCATCCCACAGACTTGGAACAAACCCAGAAACATGCCACAGGGTGAAAATGAACCTTTTCCTTACAGAGAGGAAAAAATACGATATAACCATATACTCCCCTTCCTCCACAAAAAGCCACATGCCCAGTAGGTCCCCAAGCCCATCCCCAGAGCAACTCCCAAAGGTTAGTGCAGCTACATTAATTCATCTGGAAAGGATTTTCATCACCTTGTCTCTTCCCTCGCCTCTTGTGCCGTTTCAAAAATAGCCCTGGCTTGTTTGCTGCGCCGCCTGTGCCAGTGTGATTTTCTGCCTGGCTGGATGTGCACGGACACGCTCGGAGCCCGCCGGCCACCACGGCCCGGATCTGCACATCCATGCACAGGCACCCAAACACCGAGCACAGCCCCCTCCCTCGCAAAGCTGCCTGCTTTCACAAGCTTTGTGCTTCTGAATACACACAGAGATGAAGTGTGTTTACAGAAGGCCTCAAAAAGGGGCTAGAAAACAGAGCACAGCCTTTCTGGAGGTCAAAAAACAAGGCAGAAAAGCAACGAAGTACTAACATCGATCTGTCTGAAAGCTGCAAGTAAGGGCCTGCCCTGAGATGAAAATACATTTATCAAATGACCTAAGGTTATTTGGCTGCATGCTGTTAGTGCTTCTGTCCATTAAAGACAAACAATCCCTCCTGCAGGCCTTGAGAATTCTTCTCCACAGTTGCCAGGAAGGGAACAGATAAAGAAGGTGCAGATGTGCAGAAATTCTGGAACAAGCTACTCTTTAAAAAAAAACCCCTCAAGTAAACTCTTGAAATACGAGAAGCTTCTGAATGAGATTTTTCCTACTAGTACTTTTTTTTTTTAGCACTGGGTTTTCCTGAACAGCTTTTCTTTTTAGAATAAATCAGCTTGCTGGAGCCATTTCACAAATTCCAGATTAATTCCATTCAAATCTGGCATCCTTCCCAAACCCAGTCATCTTAGGCTCAGCCTTCAAGGCCCAGCTCATCAGCTGTGAGCTGCCTTTCTGAAGCATTTCTAAATGAAACTTTCTCAGCACACCATGACTCAGGAACACTGGTTACCATGAATTAAAGATTTCTACAAGGAAAAATGCAGCACAAACAAATCCTGATAGCTCATTTTATGCATGTTCCTATACAGTTATAAAGTCTAATATGCATTAGCTATCTTATCACTTATTATAAAAATAAATTAGTACCTATTGACATTTCTGCATAAAGTGCTTCCCAATCACTTACCTGCTAAGAAACTCTCTGAAATTTAAGAGGAGGAATAAAGCCATTTACCTTTTCCAGCAGTCACCAGAGGATGAAGATGCCATTAAAAAGAGGAGCCTCTTGGGCACAGCACCTCTTGTTACGGGTGTCTGCTTCCAAATGCCATGCTCCATGTATATTAACAGGGAAGCACAAAGCTCACCATACTGCAACAAATTAGCACCTTAACACACACTGTATGAAAATTAATTGTTATCTGACACCTAAGGCCCTCTTCAGTTTAAACAGCAATCCAACAAACCAGACCTGCAGAGAACTGGAACAGACTGCCTGGGGAAATTCTGGAGTCCAATCACCCAAGTCTTTAATCTCAACATCAGAAATGAATGAGTGAAACTCAGTTCTGCCTTGGGGCAGAGAAAAGAAATAGATGACTGCCCAAGATCCCCTTCTGGTCCTGACCTCCCAATTGTTTTTTCATTTCTTTTCTGAGTCATTCCTTCTTGCATCCACTTACTTCTAGCAACCCTTCTTAGCTTTCACTCCTACTAGGATCACACTTAGAAATAAGGTCTTCTTACCCATCCTCCTTGCTGAATGATGTAATCTGCAGAATAATCTTCTAGATATGTCACCCCGAAGTTCACAAGGGCACTCAGTGGTTCCTGGCCCCGTCTGGTCAACTCCATCAGAAATTGTTGTAACAGAACCAGGGGCACCAAGACCTTCAAAAAACAAGAGTTGTCAATGAATACAGAAAGCATTATCAATACTACTGTGCAGCTAGAACAGAATTCCTGTGTCCACAGAAAAGGTCTGAATCTTCAAGTCCAAATACACCAGGGACTACACACTTCATTTCTGAGAAGACACAAGGCAAACACTCAATAAAATGCACTATAAAAGAAGCACTTAACCTGCGAAGCAAAAACCCACAGTCTAACTTGAGAATTTCACAGAACACCACTGCAGTGTTTTCTCAAGCTCCACTTTTTTTCCTGACACAGGATTCAGGTAGAGAAGCAGAACAGGTCCAGAACTTGCTACCCCAGAGGTGGAAAGATGCAACATCATAAACAGCTTGAAGGGATATGCATCCAAATGCAAATAGCAAACTCACACCTATTCTTGAATAGGAACACTGCACTAGACAGTCTCTTTAGAAGTTCACACTTGGCTTTGAGACAGGACAGAAACAAACACCTCCACCCAGCAGCATAATGTGGGCTTCCAAGCAGGGGTTCAGAGATGCACTGAGGCAGGAGTCAGAGCAAGGAATGAATTATTTATTAAATTTACAATACCATTTATATATTCTAGTTCTATAAAGCAATTGAACAGTGCTTACACTTCTCCTAGGGTGATTGGTCAAAATCTCAGACACCCACTTAGAAATGTTTTTTCTTAATATAATGTACACAAGGTCAGAAGATACCAGATATGAATGCTATTTACAAAAACCCTATCTATTGTTTACATAGCTTACACAGCAAAGGAAAAGTTCTCACAGAATGAATGCAAGAAGAGAAAATTTCCCTGCTAACAGCATTTCAGCATCCACAGCATAACATTACAAACATGTTTAAAATGACAAACACAAAGCCCTTTCCATGTCAAACTCTCCCTCTGATGCCAAATTTAACACATAGAGATCTTCCTCCCTCATTTCCTACTCCCATTCCTCTTTAGAAACCTTTTAACTGAATGCTTGGCCTTAACCTAAATTGCTCTGGAAGATGCAAGACTCTGTGAATCCACCTCCTTCACATTACGCAGTTCTAGACACTTCCTTCTGAAATTATGTTTTTGTTTGCCTAAACAACATGCAGTCGAACTTTTAAACTCTAAATTTATTGTCCCAGAGCACACAAGTGGCCCTCTGGGCAATGTTTATATGCAGCACCTCGCCAAGGTCAGGAAACTGGTATGAACTGAAGGCATTAGCATCTGAAAAAGCATTATTATGACACAAGAGAAAAATATTTGTTTTACTGCATTTGAATTGAGGCAACTGCACTGCACATCTATTGACTGGAACGCTGTTTTCCAGCTGCACAAGGGAGATGAAGGCTCTACTACTGCTCATACTGAACTCCTAATACCTCCTTCCTTTTCCAGTCTCTTCCCTCTTCAGCCTAGATTTCTTTTCTGTAAATATCCTGCAATTACTATTCCCAGAAATCACACCTTAGGGTGCAAAGCTGGAGGAAGACGAATAGGCAAAGTATGCTGAAATTGAGATTTGTACTAAATCCATAGTGGCATCACACTGAGATTGACTACTAAAACCAGACAGGGCCTAAAAAATGCCCATAATCTGATAAATTTAAGATGCTCCAGCTGCTGGACAAGAGTCCAAGACCCTGGCAGACAGGTTACAGTACTGCTGTTCTGTGACAAACAGTCACACTTCTAAAAGTGTTTGAATTTTAAAAGTGTTGGGGTTTTCTGAGTTTCTTGCAATTAATCTCACCTCAGAGGCAGCAGAGGTGCAAGATGACAGTACACAGATATAAGGAGCGGGTCAAGATGAGGTGTCAGAGGAAACTTCCATCTTTTTGGATCAAAAAAACCCAAGCTGTCAAGGCCAGACATCTTTCAGAAGTTTTCCATCTTTCAGAGGAAGACGAATAGGCAAAGTATGCTGAAATTGAGATTTGTACTAAATCCATAGTGGCATCACACTGAGATTGACTACTAAAACCAGACAGGGCCTAAAAAATGCCCATAATCTGATAAATTTAAGATGCTCCAGCTGATTGACAAAAGAGTCCAAGACCCTGGCAGACAGGTTACAGTACTGTTGTTCTGTGTTGAACAGTTAACACTGGTAACAGTTAACACTTCACTAGGAATGTTGTGGTGCCAGAATTCTAAAAGTGTTTGAATTTTAAAAGTGTTGGGGTTTTCTGAGTTTCTTGCAATTAATCTCAACTCAGAGGCAGCAGAGGTGCAAGATGACAGTACACAGATATAAGGAGCGGGTCAAGATGAGGTGTCAGAGGAAACTTCCATCTTTTTGGATCAAAAAAACCCAAGCTGTCAAGGCCAGACATCTTTCAGAAGTTTTCCATCTTTCAGAGGAAGACGAATAGGCAAAGTATGCTGAAATTGAGATTTGTACTAAATCCATAGTGACATCACACTGAGATTGACTACAAAAACCAGACAGGGCCTAAAAAATGCCCATAATCTGATAAATTTAAGATGCTCCAGCTGATTGACAAAAGAGTCCAAGACCCTGGCAGACAGGTTACAGTACTGTTGTTCTGTGTTGAACAGTTAACACTGGTAACAGTTAACACTTCACTAGGAATGTTGTGGTGCCAGAATTTTAAAAGTGTTTGAATTTTAAAAGTGTTGGGGTTTTCTGAGTTTCTTGCAATTAATCTCAACTCAGAGGCAGCAGAGGTGCAAGATGACAGTACACAGATATAAGGAGTGGGTCAAGATGCGGTGTCAGAGGAAACTTCCATCTTTTTGGATCAAAAAAACCCAAGCTGTCAAGGCTAGATGTCTTTCAGAGGCTTTGGGCACACCCACATAACTCTACAGCAGCATGAACACTGAGATCTCAAAAGATATGACATTTACTCTAAAGCAAAGGCAAGAGAAACAAAGGGAAGAAAAGGCTGCTTGGGAAACAAAGTGAGCCCAAATACTGGCGTACAGAACACGATTGTTGCCTTCTTCCTTTGCCAGCTTGATCCATCCATTCCTCCCAAATTCAGCAAGCCTCTTCAGGCCTCCGAGTGAGGCACCAAACTCAAACTCTAACATCCAGTCTCTCACAGACCAACAAACACCACTTAGCTTTCCTTTCCTGCTGAAATTACCCACACCTCTGCCTCTGACAACAGCAGGAAAAGGAGCAAGTTTGCATGAGACTGTCCCTAAACTCGGGAAAGAAATTACCTGGCAGCACTTCCATAAAAGTTAACAACACCCTTCTGTACAGAAGAGCGGCTGTGTGAACCGTGGTGAGATTTTACTGGAAAAAAGTAAAAATACAGCCTCTGCAATTCAAAGCAACTGCAACTCCCTCCACCAGGATGCCTGGGAAGGAATGCTAGGGCCTACTTATATTTTGACTGAAGAAAAACATACACAAAAAGTAGTTGGCAGGAGAAAACTTCTAGGGAATCATCATAAAACTCACTTTGCTATCAGAAGATAGCTGATTGTGTAAATGAAACACTTGTGCCTACTATACTATTGCAATCCCATTGTACAGTACTACAAATTTTTATGTACACAAAAAAAACATTACAAAGAAAGTTCAGAGACTTTGAGGAAGCTATATCCAAAATTATTGCAGTTCTGTGTACTTTTTGACTATTTCAACTTAAAATCAATTCTTCACATGATTATTCCCTGCATTTTTGTTGCACTATTCTTTGTCCCCGTTAATCAGTAAGAATGGGACACTAAGATGACTGCTAAACTACCTACCAGTTCAGCTGGCTCTCAATAACAGTATCTGTTATCCTCTCAGATGATGCACAGTAGTGGGATTAAGCATTTTTTATATACATATATAATATTCCGTTTTAAGCAAAAAGCGTAAAAACTCAGCAGCGGAGGATTTCAAATTTTTTTGTCATGTTTATTTTATTATAGAAATTCAATTTTCCCTGTTTGAGGTGGTTTGGGATTTGTTTTTTTTTTTAAATGAGAGCCTTATTTCAAATAAAAGATGAAGACCCTTTTCCTTTATAGAATTCAGCATCAACATGTTTTTCTAACAGCTTCTTTAGAGTAAAAATTAAGCTGGGCTGAGATGGCAGGAAAGGTATCTAGATCTCTTCTGTTATGAAACACAATTCTGATTAAGATGATAAAGGAAATTAAAAGGAAATGAAACCAACACAAATGTATTCCACTTCCTCCAAACAAGTATTATTGAAGGAACTGCTGGGCATTCCTGGAGCTCCAAGCTACCACAGAAACAACACAAACAGATCCTGTGCTAGGGTACGAAACTTCCATTCTGGTTTGCTTTTGGACTGCATGTTTTGTAGCAGCAGATGTTACAGGCAAGCAGAGCTGATGATGAAGATGTTCTCTTGGTGGGATGATGCTCTCCCACCACAAGCTGATGGGAACCGAAATCCACGAGCCCCAGGGGCTGCAGGAATGCAGCAGCAACAAAGGATGAACCATAAACCCCCAAATGCAGCCCCAAATTCATCCACCCAGGGCTGCAGCTTCAAGAGGTGGGGACCCAAAGCATGTTGACCTGAGAAGCCCCATCCATCTCCTCCCTTGCCAGCTGAGCCACAAGGACTGGTTTTATGCTTGGCTTTAGCTTTCACCAGCTGAAAAGTAAAATGTGCTAGCTTAAGCCACCTTCTTGATAATCAGATTTCATGGTTGTTTAAACCGAAATGCTGTGAATCACAAGATGACAAATTGAAAGAGCATGCACATAAAGCAATGATAATTGCTGGAGCCATGGGCAGCAACTTGTCATGCAATGTTTATTAAACTGCTTTACAAGTGCCCACACCCTTGGTTAGATGAACAGTTTCTGAAGTAAGCACGGAAATCTACTTGGGGAAAAGTCTTTCTGCAGAAAAAAAAAAAAAGTAAAGAGTGGGGAAAAGATTTCTTGTTCTATTTTCAATTTAAGACTACATTTTAACACTGAAATTATGACTGAATTTGCAAGTAGTTATTTCATTCCTTCACTCTTTTTCTGATGCCCACTGAACTCATCAGAGAATGACTAAGGCAATGAATTTGAATGATTAATGAAAGGTGAATCTGGGAAGAGTAATCTACTTATTCTACATTAAAAGTATTTTAAGATAATTCATTTACAGATTTGTTTACAAAAGAAGATTCCTATCTTTGGAATAGCTGCTCTTGAAACTAGGTAGGAACACCATCCTTACGTTTTCTGAACAATTTAAATATCATGAAGATGCTGTCAATTTTTCTTTTCACCATGTTCAGCACTCTTTTTTATATATACTTTATACCTGACATTGGAGCAGGGAAAGAGTAGAGAAGTATTATGAAAAAACCGTCTCAGATTTCACTCCAAAACTGCTGCAGAAATTAACCTCTCTTGGGAATTAAAAAAAAAAATAAGTCAAGCGACGTGTCTAACTTTCCATTTTACCAAACTAACGGAAGGTTGACCTGACACTTCCATTCAATAACTTCTAGCTCAATTTTCTATAAAGATACCTATAAAAATTTCTATAAAAATATAAAGATACATACATATCTACCACTCTGAGAGTGCAATTTATTTCACATTAAAACCAAGTTCTTTCTATTCTTGGCCCTCTGTGAAGCACAACTGTCCCAAGTACAAACAATTTGGACATCAAAGAGACACGAGACATATCGAAGTGAAAGTCACTGATCTGGTACCTTGTTCCACCCACTGGCATGAGCAGCTGCCTCCTGTGTGCGCTCCCGATATTCCTGATATGTCACCGGCCTGCAGAAGTTAAACCAACACTGAAAGTTATAAAAGGAAACAAAAGAACGTGAATGAAATAAAATTCTCAGTTTCCAGAGAGCAAAATATTTTCACATGTATTACAGCAAATAATTTTCAAGAGCTAGCAAGTCTCGTGTTTCAGGACATAAAACGCCAGCACCAGACAGGGTCAGGAAGGCATCACCTTCTCCCACTTACAGACTTTCATATAACTGTTTAAGTGAATTTTGTAATAATTTGATACTCTACAACTTAAAAGACATTAGATAGGCAGGTTCTCTGACATGCTACAAAATTTCTAAGCTCTTACATATGTTTTTTTAATAATCTAAGATTTAAAAGGCAGAACATTCCACTAAGAAATTCATACCTGAGCTAGAGGCCAATGCAGAGTAAAATTTTATAAACAATACAGGCTATGGACCAACACAGACAGTTTGACTGCATTAACATTATGTCAGAGTTGAAGCCTTTATTTGCAAGAAACAGTACTTTTGATCCCAAAACCCCTTCATACTTCAGTAGATACCTCTATTCTAGATTTATCATATCTCCACGTCTCTGAATTGGGATGATGAAATTCCTCTCTTCCATACTCTTTCCTCCAGGATCATATGGCATCTGAGAGTCAGTAACAGCAAAGGCTTTCTGCCAGGTGACAGCAGAAGATGCACTGCTTCAAAAGCAGCTGTCCTCAGCCACATCATTACAAAAGACAAGTTTAGACCTCAGTTTAATGGAAATAGTGGTAACTGGCATTGGACAGAAAACTGCTTCTTAAACTCCAGGAACCTGTTGTGATCTGACAGCCTACTGTACCCTAACACTTGTTCATATGCATGTAAGAGGGCAGGAAAATATAAGCCAAATTAGTAAGTATTGCATCAAATAGCACTGCTCTAGCAACAGGGGGAAAAGAACAGAGTTAAAGCACAGTGGGGAAAACATAATTTGGGTTTGTCATTTTAAGGGCACTCTCTTGACTTCCGTGGCACATTAATTCTTTGAAACCGAATCCAAATCAATCAGTGGGATGACAAGAGCAGGAACAGATGCAGGAAGGATATTATCAAGAGATTAAACAGTAACTCTAGTTTGCCTTAGAAAAAGGCAACACGGTTTCACAGGCATTTCAGACTTTAAGTATGTACATACATAAACAAAAAAAATTAGTTGGAATGCAAATATTTTGCTATAGAAAACACAGGAAGCCTAGAACATCAGGGTATCAGCAAGCTAGAACCACTTAAATGCATGGCTGCATTTATGCAACTCTTCCTAAAGCAGCAACTTCCAACTCCAGCTCGCTACCAACACATTTTGGAAGTCACTGAAAAAAGCCTCAAGTAGTTCATGTAGATCCATTAAATTTCATGCTGGTAATTTAATAATAGAAAACCAAGCAACCACAACAATTGTACCAATTTGCAACGACATTAATTAAGATACTAGCATGCCAACTGCAATGTGCTGTTTAAACAATAAGCTTAAACTGGCAGGACATCTCTTAAGGCACACCAAGGGGCCCAAATCTGCTTCAGATGTGTACCTGAAGGGTGGTCACAAAGTTTCTAAGTAGCATCCTCTCAGGGAAACTCTGCCACTCATCATGGGCCAGACCACAAACAAACCTTCAGCTCCACTCTGAGCTGTGAGGCCAAAGTTAATGTGGCTACAAGCCCGGCATTCATGGAACTGGTGATGGCAGCTGCCAGTTTCACCAGTAACTCAAACTGCTTGAACCAGCCTCAGAAATTCACTAACAAAAGCTTAGAAAAATTTTAGAACTTACATTGCTGCAAAGGGCAAATACCACAAAAAAGTATTTGGGCATTACATAGCAAAAAAAACCCCCAAAACAAACCCAGCCAGATACAGGAACATTGAAAAAGAAAGAAATGCAATACGAGATGCAGTCCCAACTTCAGCATTTCAGCAGCAGTCACAGTGCAAAAGGAACCAGCTCCCCTTTGAAAAAGCAAATGGAAACTCACTTGCTAAGCAAGCTCTGCAGTGCTTTGTGCAGGTGTTCCTTGAACTCCTGGGACACTTTCTCCCCCAGGTGAGCCAGGCAGTCTTCTATTGAGCTCTCCGGATTGGCAGGGCTGAACACCGGGGAAGTGTGGCAGTCAAACCCTGTAGTGGTAAATGCTGAGAGAAGAAGGTACACAAAATAAAACAGATTCACAGAAGAACATCAACAGTCTCACATTTCTTATCCCAGCAGTTAACACAGTTTACATGAGGGATGAAAAAAATCACAGCTCTGCAGTCAAAACATGCAATGAACAAATCATAGTAAAAAAGTCCGAATACATTCTGAAAGTGCTACTTACAAGGCAGAAATGACTTTAAACTACATTTCCCCTCCAGCTCTTGTTTCACAATTGCATCCTAACCAGCAAGTTTGCTGAATGTGCAGCAATTCTCCCATTTTAAGCTGATGCCAACCCTGATGGAACAGCAGAAGAGCCTCTTTTCATGGTAAATTTGCCCACACATGGACATCTCTGCAGCAGTACTACAGTATCCTTTTTTAAAATATTATTTTGTTCCTACAACCTTTTCCTTCTCAGTTTAAAACTTCTGAGAAAGTTCCATATGAATGAACTTCAACAGCTCTAGAGCGTTTCTGTTTCAGATTTCCAATTTGAGACACACATGCAAAGCAAAGATGGGTTTGAAATCATTCCTTGCTGGGAGTCCTACAAAAGCCACATCACACAAAATAAACCTGGTGGAAGGGAGAAATCTGATGGTTTAAGTCCACACTCCTCGGAATATTAGCTCCTGAGGACTTCTGCCATCCACTGCAGCAGCTTAAGGGCTGCTTACTTTTCATTATTTATAGTAGCCTATTAAATGTCATCCAGTTGTTTGCTTTGGCCGGGCTCCACCACGCCAAATGGTAACGTTTAACTATTTTACTCCATGTGACAATGTGTACAAATCTTGTGGGGGGGAGGAGGATAAAGAGATTCAAGTATTGGAAAATCTCTTTAACTGGAGTACCTGTTACAAATTAACCACCATTACAGTGCATAGAGATTATGGATTGAAACGGGAAAACCTGAAGAGCACCTTCCAAGATTTCTTCATCAAGACGTTTTAGCTCCTCCTCGATTTCTATTTTAATCTTCTCCAAAGCCTCTTTCTCCAAAGCATGTTGTGCCATAAGCTGTTGTTGAGCCCCTGAAAGAAACCAGAGAAATCGTTCAAATGTTTAATTCCATGTTTCAAACAAATTAGATAATGGAACATGGTATTGAAATATTAAGTATAAAGGAATTAGAGGTGAAAGTTCTGTTTCAGACAGCAACAAGTATGATACCTCAAGAGGACTTATTACCAAAGTTTTATTACATGAACGCAGAAACAGATAAACTTCCAGGCCTATTCAAGGTAGAACTGGTGCTTTAAATAAAAAATAATTTTAAAAA